>JBBYHO010504783.1:0-21780 GCA_038382025.1 Adansonia gregorii | reverse complement strand
TATATATTTTGGTTGGGGGATCGATTCCCTTACCAAGGGAACCGACTCCCCCATCTCAACAGTAAGAAAAACAGCAGCTAGAAAAGAAAAAGAAATAAAGATAAAAAAATAATTATAATTTTTTTATTAATAATTTTAATAATTAATAATTTTTTATTTTATTTTTTATTTAATAATTATTAGTATATTTTATTTGTTTTTGGAATACTCCCAAAATATTTTTGGTATAATAAATTACACTAGGAGGGCAATAATTATCGGAATCATGATGATGGTCAAAAATGAAAGTAATTAATTTTTTTTATACGTTTTAATATTTGCATTTTTTATATTTTTTTGAACATATGCCCCATACACATTGAAAATCTGTATTTCAAAAAAGGAAAAATTCGATGAATATCATTGATATACATAGGGTAGACAAGCCCACAATCAAATCATAGTACAAATATTTATCTTTACAAAACGACCAATTTTTTTATCAATTAAACAATTTAACATTATATATATATATATATAACCCTCCTTACTAAACCATATATGTATGCATTGGGGTCCTTCCACCGCCAATGGGAAGCAAATATTGCAACTCTTCATTTTCACAAGTACTGCTATTATTATTATTATTTAGCTTGCGTCTTCAACCCTGACAGAAGCTTAAATGCATCTTCCATGGATGGCCGATCAGCTGGCCTGCTTCTCGTGCATCGCAGAGCAACATCAAGAACCAGTTTTATTTCCTCATGCAATGAATTAATGGTGGAACCAGCTTCGGTTTCATTGTATATTTCTCTCAAAAGAACATCCCTTGGTTTGCCCTGTATGCTTGGTCCGGCATTTGTCAGCCTACCATTAGTTAATATTTCCAGGATGATCTCCCCAAACTCGTATATGTCCATGTATAGTTCCTCTTTGATTGCATCGATGAATTCACTTCCTGTTTCAAAATCCCAAATTAGAATTCAACAACTGATTCTAGGACAACAAATAAAAAACAAGAAATAGTTTCAAGACAAAAAGACTCTTTTTATCGATTCGTAAGGGTGTAGGTGTTCTTTGAAAGCAGAATCTTCTACGTTGTTTCTTGTGTTTTTTTTTTTCCTTTTTTAATTTTAAACTGACCAAAAAAGTTACAGATTGTTCAGACATTTGTCTCAGGATTTGAAGACCTTAAAGACTTTTAACATAAAAAGTTAAATTTTGTTTGTTCTAAATGACAAATGTTTGAATAAGGGAATCCATGGAAAGTGAATAGATATTGTACCTACTCCCAATCTGGAACTTGTTGCTGGAACTGCACCTTTGATCAACCGCATCAGATGCTTGAACCCAAAATCAGCTAGACGGGGTTCGAAATTATCATCAAAGACCACATTACTTGACTTCAAATCTCCATGAGAAATTGCAGGATTACAGTCATGATGGAGGAAACAAAGTCCTCTTGCAATTCCAATTATATTCCTGCACTTGATTGCCCAATCTCTTTGCCTTCTCACCTTCTCAGCCAAGTTCCCATTAGGCAAGTAATCATAGAGCAGATAAGTCAAGTGTTTGTTGTGGCAGAAACCAAGTAATCTGATCAAATTCCTGTGCCTTGCATTTCCCATTTGTGTTATAAATTCTGAGGCAACCTTCACTCTCTTTGGCTCCCATTCTAGTTTTTTCACCAGAACTGTTATTCCAGTGGGCAGCACTGCTTTGCATACCGCAGCCGATGCCGACGGCAATTCTTCCATGGAATCAGTAGAATTGAAGCTCCTCAAAACGTCATTTGCTGTAAACTGCGGGAGTCCGATAAACGACTCCATTTTCCACTGGCCTTCGCTTACTTTGCGGTGATAAATTAGCCATAAAACTGATGCTGCAACGAGTATGAATGCTCCTGCACAGAGCAACAGAACTAACCTGAGCTTTCCAGTGATTTGCATTGAACCTGAACATGATTTAAGAGGTGCTCCACATAGCAGTGGATTTCCGACGTATGCACTTCTATCCATTGATTGCAGCAGTTTGTCTGAGGGAATGATGCCAGAGATATCATTGAATGATACATTTAAAAGTACTAAGCTTGAAGACTTGCCAAACTCTGCAGGTATTGAACCGCTGAAATTATTACGTGACAAATCCACAACACCTAGAGCAGGAAGACTGGCAAGCTCCTCAGGTATATGACCAATCAACTGATTGCTGGCTAAATTAATCATCTCAAGTGACTGGCAATTAGAAATACTTTTTGGGACAGCTCCTGATATATTGTTCATCTGCAGTTCAACAACAAGAAGGGACTTGCACGATCTGAAAGAAGGCAGATTCCCTGAGATGTTACAAGATGATGCAGAGAAATTTTGAAGAAAACCCAAAGACCATGTTTTTCCTGCGATGGTTCCCCCTAGTTCTGGATTATTCGAGACATTGAAATACTGAAGCTTTAAAGCCTGAGAAATATCTGAAGGAATTCCGCCAGTAAACCTGTTCCTGGACAAGTCTATGTATGTGATATCAGGAAGATGGCTGAACTTCAAAGGAATTTCACCTGAAAATGAATTATCCTCAAGTCGAAGGCGAACAAGCGAAGAACAATTAGATAGAGGTGAAAGATTGCCCGTAAAGTTGTTTGAAAATAAGATTAATTTAAAGAACTCACCACCTGAACAAATATCAGGTGGAATGCCGCCAACAAAACTATTGGTTGAAACATCCAACCATCTAAGTTTTGAGTTCCTGCCCAAGTTTTTTGGAAGTGACCCAGTGAAGAAATTGTTCCATATAAACAGAGTGTCCAATGATGGAAGTTCAGCAATGCCTTCTGGGACAGTGCCATTCATTTCATTGAACATAAGGCTGAGCAGTCTTAGATTCTTCAATTCTGCAAAGCTCTCAGGAATAGGCCCAGAAATGAAGTTATCGGAGAGATCCAAGTCGGTGAGAGGAACGATTCTGCTCAACTCCCATGGAATCAATCCAGTGAGCTGGTTTCTGAAGAGAAAAAGTGACTGAAGCTTGGTGAGGTTGGAGAGCTGCCTGGGTATTGAGCCAGAGAGATTTGCACCGGCAATATCAAGATACTGAAGCTCAGTCATGTTGCCCAACTGCCATGGGATATTCCCTTCATAAGAGTTGTACCCAATCTCCATATGTGTCACCGTTTTGAGATAACCCAGTTCCGGTGGTATGTTGCCAGTGAGGGAATTCCCCGCTAAGTGAAGAAATTCGAGTCTCGTGAAGGACCCATATGCGGATGGGATTGGTCCATCGAAGTAACTACCAGCTAAATTGAGAATCTTTAGAAATTCAAGCTCGGGAAGCTCAAAAGGCAATGGCCCTGAGAAACTGTTGCTAAGAGCATCAAGAACAACCAGGTTTCGAAGAGCTGTGATTCCTCTTGGGAAATCGCCAGAAAAATTGTTTCCGCTGATATCTAAGCTTCTTAGACTCGTCAGATTGTAGATTTCAGCAGGAAGCTCTCCAGAGAATGAGTTTTGACTGATGTTGAGATCAACAAGCTCAGTGAAGACACTGAATTGTTTTCCAGGTAACTTACCGGCAAGATTCTTCATACAGAGGTTTAAACCAATAACAAAAGTGGAGTTCTTGTCGCATTTGACACCAGACCAAGAACATGCATGAACTTTCCCTGAAGAATTCCCCCCGGAAGGCACTAACCAATCATCCAGACTGTTAAAATCATCAATAATCTCTGACTTTAAGCTCAATAGAGCATCTGAATAAGGATCAACAGCTAATATTACTGCAATTAGCATGGAAAAGAAGAGGAGCTTGAAGTGTGAACATAGGAAAATCTCCATTGGAACTCGCAGGGAAGAATGAAAGAGAGACAAAACTATAAAAAAACAAACAAAGAAGGGGGAAAAAAGGGTCAATCAGCTCACTGCAACCAGTGATTCTGCGTTTCTGTTAGAAGAATTGATGCATGGGAAATAGGGAAAAGTAGCCATAAAAGGAACGAATGACGTGTAATGATTAGTTTATATGCCAATATTATTGGGTTGCTTTTGATGGCAAAGATGGGGCCCTTAGGTCTGAAGTTTGTATGGATGATGTTTGCCATTACAGAATAAAGCTTTCATAACTTTGAGCCCATCTTTTTTCTTTCTTTTTTCACCTTACATTATCGGCACTGTGTCTTAATTTGAATTAGTAAATGACACTGTGGGGGATCACTAAATCATCATATTTCATTGTTTAGTAACAGAAATAATAAAGGGGGGGGGCGTTCAGGTTTGCATAGTCTTTTGTATAGTTGAATCAAATTTGCATAATCATAGATAAAGGCGACTCATTCTTTTAATTAGCGAGAATCAATTAACAATGACAACTGCTATGACCCATTCTTTGGACCGTTAATGATTATAATTATTTCATCACTTTATCACAACCATGATGAACATTGTATTTGGATGAAGATTGAGAAAGCAAATTATCATTATAGCAAGATATAGTATATCTATGGATGGAAAATTAGAATGATATGTTGTTTATGGGGTAAGGAAAAAAATGAGGTTAAAACTTAAAAGAAGTCCGAAAATCCTTTTTTCTTTTTTAGTGGTTTAGGGGTGAATTCAGATCCTTGGCTGCGAAGGGGGGGGGAGGAGGGGAAGGCTTGCATTGCATTTCAGCTATAAAGCAGCAGCCTGGTCAACTCCTCCCAAAGGTCGGACAAAGGAACAAGAAAGACAGATGTCGACCCTGAAATCTGCTCGAGGAACAATGAAAGCTGTTCCTACAGATCTGAAACTTTCTCAAGGTTTTGACCAGGTCACACATTACTTCAGTTCATTTTTGTTACAGTTTCTGAAATAAAAAAAATGAGTTGCAATGATCTTTTTTTTATTATTATTTTTCTCATTTATTCTTTTCACCTGCATGTCTAGAATCCTTGTGCAAGTAATAAATACTAATTCTATCTGAAGACAATTACAGTTCATAATCAAAAGAACTGCTGTATAAAACGTTGTCTGAAATGAAAGGAACGAGTAGTAAGCAATATTTAAGTGGGTTACAACTGGCTATTAAATTGATTTCAATAAGTTTGCCGTGACAATATATAAATATGGCTATAGGATGGGACAACGTAAAGATATTTTGCAAGGATTTTCATGTTTATCATCATGCTGTTGAATTGACTGAAGCAGGTGCAGCAGAGAAAGGTTAAAAGTAAAGACAAAGTTCGCGATAAAAAGCCACACCATTTCCCTTTGATTTATGATGAGGCTTAACCTTTTGTGCCTTAGAAGGAAATAAAAGAAAAGGTAAAACCCCCTCCTTGACAGCGTGTTCCTTGGCAGCGAGTGACTGCGGCTCAGGTTTTAGTCCGCATGCAAAAGCAAGAGAACCGCTCAAGTGAAGTACATATGGAGGTCTTTTATGATAAAGTAGCTTACACTAAATCTTATAAATTTCATTAGACCATCAAAATTCTCTGCACGAAGAACTCAATCTTGTAGTGGAAAAAACTTTTTATCAATAGTAATTTTGACCACACGTTGTTCATCTAACTATAGACCAGCAATCACGCTGGTAGTTTTGTTTTGCATGATCTTTACCACAATCTTTGTTCTATTTGTCTTTTTAATCACTCGTTTATATATATATATATATATATAGTTGTTTTTATAAAAAAAATTTACAGTTTGAGAACAGGAGAGAGCTGCATGTACGATCCCTAGTATCCATCCTCCCTGTTCAGGAAGGTGGGACAGATGAATAAATATGCAAGCTGGAAAACCCTGGAAAAAACTTCACTAAAAAAATAACAATAAAAAAGCTAGGGTATTATTCAATGGGTTTTTGCTTTCATTTCATGGACCTGAAATTGGAAGTAAAAAATAAGACTACGGACTCAATAGCAAGAGACTTTGGACTCAATAGAGCGCTTGTCCCTATATCTTCATTACTGGAAAAATAAAAAAAAATAAAAAAAATTTGGTTCAATATGTTTCCATCACTGAAAATTTCGAAACTCATGTCCATATTCACTTATGGAAGACAGTGCCAGGCCATAAATACTCGGAACCCACCCAATTCCCAAGAAGCAGAAACAACGGCAATACCTGCAGAAGTTCACAGTGGTCCGTGATTGTGAAGAAACCCCAGTCCAGTTGCGTGTTATAATTAAGGTTTCAATTAATAGGGGATGATAGGAAAAATCTGCCACTCTGAAAGCCATTCTGAGCTCTGTTAAGAGAGGGAAAAAAAAAAAAACAAAACAAATGCAATACCCAAGAAGCAGAGAGAGCTTTTTTATGCGCCATTAAAAGCCCAACCGTGTTTATTACTTTCCTTCTTGCTCCTGCTGCGGCTATGGTTTCATGGGGGCACTAGCTTCTTGTAGAAATAAAGAAATTTGCTCAAATAATTTTCCAGCCAAAGCATTGCTAAAGCGTCTCCAGTCTCAAATATAAATTTTAATTGACTACTAGAATTTATGAGTGAAAAAAAAAAGCTTTCTAAAATGATTTTTTTAATTCGATAATTATTTTTCAAAGGAAAGATATTAAAAAAAATTAATTGTTTTTCGAGCGGATATTTATTTTTTAAAAATTAAAATATTTAAATATTTTTAATTTTATTTTATTATTGAAATGATGTCATTTGATTTATAGTTATACAGTTTAACAATAGTATATATAACAGTAGAGATATAATTTTGCTTGTAGCTTTCATTTAGGTAAAGTTGACAACGTATATACGAATCTAAGGCTAATATGGCTAATATGTTGCCATGATGTTGCTTTTTATAAAGTGTTTTTTTTTCTTTATTTAAAGTCTTTGAGGGGACGATTTAACTTTGATTACTTTTTAACTTACGAGGCTGATCAACATTGAAGATAGATCAACTACTGTGTTAATAGCTATGCCCTGTTCAGCAGTCATATTTGGACATAGCCGTTAGATGTAGAGGAGGAACACATCTTTTTAGGGAGAAAAAAATGAACTTTGAATTGGATTCCAACTCAAGTTAGTCAAAAGAGAAGGTGAGCTAAGTTCGGCTCATAAATCTTAATCTGATCTAATGAAAAAAAAAATAGGTACAAGTAAATACTGTTTACCAACGAATTGAGCCTCACTTTCTGTCTCAAAATGTAGGGCATCCATGTAAAATAAGAAATGACCATTGCTATTCGTACGTGTTGGGTGAATTGGTAGTTTTTGAGTTTCCAGGGCTCCTTTATCGAGAAACCTAGAGATCATTTAGTCAAAAGTAGGTGGTGCTGAAACTAATGAGCCAAGCACAACGGATAAAACATTCAACGAGGAGAAAATATCAACAAATTATATTATTCTAATTTTTCATTTGCAAACTTTTCATTCTTCTAAAATACCTTTATTTGATATTTATGTTTTATGAATACAAAAAATTTTTTTAAACACATATTTGTATTTCACTGTCACCGAGTAACATATAAAATATGGCAGAGAGTGAGTGGAGTTGGTAAAGTGATTGAAGAAAGGGACACATCTTTAATTTCAAGTTCCACCATCTTCTAAAAGAATTCTTCTAATAACCCAAAACCCTGCAATTTGCGAAATCAAAGTTGTTATACTCAATGAGAAGTACCCCCCCAAAACCTAGAAGTCGGCTTTCTTCCACAGAAAACAGAAATAATCCAGATCCCTCAGTTTAGCACTTTGAGAGATTAATCTAAAACATATATCAAAGAAAATAGTAACAGTGGCATTAAGTGGTAAAAGTTCAATTCAACTCCATGAAAGAAGCAGCACGCACAGTCACGTCAGATTTATTTATAGCTTGAATATTAGGAATACAGATTCATACCAATGTCTTGCATGTGGCTGAAGCCTGAAGGATAAGCTTGAACTTGAACCCGGTCAATGAATCCTATAGAGAAAGCGAAAGCAGGAAAAAGAAGGCAAAAAAGTATTGTGAAGCAATCAAAATTTTCCCCAATTATTTTACACTTGAGCATCTACCATGTTCCGAGGTGTCTACTTATAAAAGAGAACTGAAAGATATAATTAATTGAAGAGATCCAAGAAAAAATGACATGATAAATAATTGTAGCTAATGATTTTTGTATTAAAAAAATACACTAAGCACAAAAGCCGTTCAAGAGAAGTCCCAAGTAATGATTTGGGTAATTTTTGTACAAAATACACCGTTCTTCTTCACTCAATATGATCTTGTTCAAGTAGAAATACATGCGACTTTCTTTAGCTACTGAATTTACCCGATATGATGGATCAAATATGAACCAATGCTAGTTCTCCCCCTCAAATCAAGTAAATTTGCTGAAAAGATGCAAAATTCGAGACATAATATAGCACTAAAATTTGGAAGCCAACTTTTAAAAATGGAGCCTACCCATAGTGATGGCAATATTGATTGGAGCACAAGATGATTAAAGACGGGAGTAGGAAAAGCGGAAAACCTCAAACATCCAGTGACACCGCTGATTCAAGCCTCACACGATTCAGTCGAACAGTGCCCAGAAGGTACCCAGGCAATTCTTCCTCTTCGTTTGCCTGCAGATCGAGCAAGTGTTAATATCAAGGCTTCAGACATGTATTTTAAAAGGAACAATTCAACCTTAAATAGCACTTTTAAATATCTAGTGCGTAATTCTATAGTACTTGCACCATTATTACGAATTTCAAAATCCCAATATGCTCAAAGAAAAATAATTTGACTGTGAAGAAACACGGTGAACTCCGAGTTAAAAATAAGGATTTTCTAAAACTTAGTCACATTGCTAATCAGCAGCCAAAGTTCTGGGAGTTTTCTTTTCCACCTGTTCTCTCTGCAGATGCCATGGGTAGAAAAACTGAGAGAGGAATAAAACTCTAGGTACTAAAATTGTTCATTCCATGCATGCGCAGCTGCGACAAGCCCCAACTCGAAAAAGAAATCCAAAAAAGTTTGTGCATTTCAAAAGTTTACCATCAAAAAGCAGCAAATTATTTCGAATAATAAGTTTGCAAACAGGAATATAAACAACCCAGAGCTAAAATGCTTAAGAAAGTACAATCTCAAGTTAGACAAGCAAAAAATACATAAGAAAAGAGCTGCTTAGGATCGTCTTTTTTTTTTTTTTTTTTCCAAAGCACATTTTAAGTACTTCCCTTAGCTCGAGCTCAGTAGACAGAGTTCTCAACCATGCCCAAAAAAGTTTCATAGTTGCTCAAACAGCATTATTGCAATAGCACAACATTCACTTGACATTGCATGATAATTAACCATCATAAAGCCCCACCTATTTACAAGCTGAGGTATCTGCTATAGCCAGGAACCAAACTAGAAGTCAGTACTTTGATTAACAGCACAGTAACGGCACAAACCTCTATTAATATTGCAAGATCCACTACCAAGCTTGTGACATATCCAAGGACAAGGCCTACGACGCTTTTTGCCACCAATGATGATCCAATATCCACGTAAATCTGTGTAATAGAAGATTTGGCAACAGCATCATCAGGGTCATAAAGACCTCATCTAACTGGTCAATAAAACTTTGTATCAGTGTAGGATTGCAATTTGCAAGTCAACTTTGGAAATTGAAAGAATAGGTACATGATCCCATGCAGTTAATGCATGCTTAGTGTAAACCATGAAATACTATGTAAATTTTCTTATCTTTGTAGTTTCTGGATGAAAAGCATCAATTTCACACCGAAAATAAATTGTAGATGCTGCAATCACTAGCTTGCCAACTGAGGCAAGGGAATTAGCAAAAATATAGGTTGCATTACCTCAAGAAAGTTGACTTGTCTTAAGTATTTGCAGGTAACATCTTTCCGAAGTAGGCAAGCTTTTGTTCCAACCGCACTCTTGACCATCCAGTACCCCCGTGCATTTGAAAACAAATGTGCCCTTCAATAGCATTTGGACAAATAGATAAAAGCTGCACAAGATGTTTACAATATAGCATTTCATACCTCAACAATGCTTGGTATCAGCTTAAATCTTGCTTCGCGAAACATATCTGTTCCATCCACAAACTTTCCCAATAAAGAGTTTTTATTCACAGGCCTTTCAGCAGCATAGTAGAGGACCAAACTGTAGTTTCGTTTTGCAGGAATCTGAAAGAGAGACACTAAAATATAAATCCTCTTTTGAAAGACCAAATGGAACTTGTTGCAACCAAAAGAATAATTCCATTAAATTCTCCCATGCTACAATTATAAACCTTGTCATCCTCCAAAGTCAGTATTCTTTGGAGAAAAGCAGAAACTATACATGAATCTAAAGGCCAGATAGTGATCTTAGTTGACCATCTACAAAAATCAAAGTTGATTAAAATTTTCCAATTTAGTTTTCATATCATCCACTGTATACGTACGTATTCTGTTTTTGTGTTTCTTTAAATGAACTCATCATATTCTATTTAGAAACTACGGCTCAAGTGTCCTTACTCCTTACCAATAATGATCCTACCTAAGTAGGGTCCTGAAGGTCAGGAAGTCAAACTGATATGCTCCAAGCAAACAACTTTCAGGTTTTGTTAGTTAGCTCTCCACAGGAGCAAGCTTTTAACATAGAACAATGTTCATAACTATCTCATGCAATTGTAGGAAAGAGTTTAATAAAAATTCCCAGTGTACAACAGCTATGCTTTTCAAAACTAGCTGCTGATAAAGCAAATTGAAATGCATCTACGTGCATACCTCGAGATTGATCACAAGGATAAATGGAAGCTTGTTTCCTGCATATGACTGAAAATAAAAAAATAGCAGTTAGGTTATAACTCATAAAGCTGTTTTTAAATTATGCAATATCATGCATGATAACTCAAATATTCTCAAATTAGCTCGTTCCTGTGGAAAGAAACTTTTCCTGTCCAGTATGATAGAGAATATGAAGGTGTGTTACTTATCAGTAAAACAGAAATGCCCAACGCATTAGGAATATAAAGATGCAAAAATAGATAGTTTGGTGGTCCCAAAACAACCTAACAGTTCGTAGGAGTAGCAAACTACTTGCTAATGGATATTATTCCAAGTATAAACTGTCAGTTCAATTTCAAATTAGAAAATTTCCAAACCGAAACAAAAATCTTATATCTACAAATCTGACAGGCATTTTGATAGTTGTTTAGCTAAGTCTCATAATACATAGGAGATGAGTGCGGTTGAGATGAAGATGCTGCAATGGCTGTGTGCGTATATAAGAAAAGACAAGAAACAGATGAATTGGGAAAGATGGGTTACTGAAATCAAGGACAAGAGAGGGAGATACGTTGAAAGTGGGAAAGGGCTTTGTTTATTACTATTAGACAATGAAAATTGAAGATACTAAACACTGTATAGATTGCCATAAAAACTGGAAACTTCAAAGCTTTCTGTTGTTAGTTGAAAATTTGTTTTATCCAGTCCAAAAGACTAATCAAGTTTGGAAATTTTGATTTCCTGCAAATTGTCATGAAGTAAATGTAATAAAGAGTAACTAGCAAACCAAATTGACTTCCCGTTAAATGAATTCTGGTTCATTCATTTAATTGTCATGCAGAAACAATGCTACAGATGATTTTAAAGGAGCAAGAATATATCTTATAAGGAAAACCTACAAAATATTCCTTCAGAATAAAAAGGTATTCCTTTAGCATTGAAACAGCTTTGCCATAGCATGAAAATTTGTGAAACCTAGAAAGCTACTGGTTCCTTGTATGGATTTTAGGACCCATACTTGAGAATGTAACATGCACAGATCAAGAAGGATTCAATAGAATTATACTAGTATAACTAACCTACACAATAATTGTCGAAAATAAATGAGAAAAATCGAAAGCCACGAGTCAATGCAGCCCATTTGCTTTGCATTAAGCAACTTCAAATAACATTAATTCCTGAACTAGACACCTTTGATGCAATGCAATTATCTGTGGCTTTATCAAATTTGAACCAGTCAACAGCTATGAGCGTGAGAAGGGGGTCTGCACCCATTACCTGCAAAAAGGTTTATACCGTTAATTGCTTCTCTGCAGAACAACCAATATCTCAGCAAGAACGAGGAATGTGATGCACACATCACAGATATACTAAACCAAAGGAGGAGGGCTGTCAAATGTAAATAAAAAGAAAATATTCATCATAGGAAAAGCATAATTTTTCATTTGTATTTAAGGCAGCAGATAACAACAGAAAACTCACTAAGCCAAGATAATTACAGTTCAAAAGCACTCAAATAACTCATACAACAATAAAGCTAAAATTGATAAATGTAACCAAATATGATAATAATTCAAACAAAGCACATGAAACTACTGAACTCAACAAGAGGGTCAAAATTTTGAAACCAAACAAAGAATACAACAGTAAGACAGCAAATACCACTATTGCAAACACATGTAAAGTCAATTTGAGTCGATTAATAAATTTTAGGAACCAGACCTGCTAAGATTACGTAAAGGAAACAGAACTACCTCAATCATTAACAGATATAAAGAGAACTGGAAAACAGAAGCAGAGATATCAACTCGGGATGAGAAGCAAATGAACAAGTAGCACTACGCTCCAAGCAGACATTAACAGTCATTCCAATTGTATCTCATTTGCCACAATTATAATCAAGAAAATCTTTATTTCATCTTTGATGATATAAGATGATGAGATTAGAGTGCACTCAAAACAAGTAAAACTACAAGGACAAATACATGTCAAATGATTATGAAGAACTTTGGCACCATCTTTTAAGTTTTTCCCCTTATCTTAAATCCACTACCACTGGGAGAACTCCAACAATTTGAGTCAGCCTCATCTTTTCCTTTGCAAAGGGAACGTTTGAATTGACTTGCATCAACATGGATAGGAGGTACAGTTGGATCTAATTCCTTATTTGTATCTGAAGCTGCTTCCACAGTGACCTAATACTTAGTATACTTAATAGCTCACAATGGAATAAAGATAAGAGATTATTTGAGCTAGAATTGTTTGTTACTAACACAACCAAAAATGAAAACAGAATACATAAATCAACATCAAAAATTCGATAAAACATTCCTTTTCAAATAAGAAGTACAAGCTTATTGATCTTTTCCAATACAAATTTAAGAAAAGAAAAACCCTGAAGCTTGCTTCAAAGACTGCCGCTAAAGTTGAGAGCAAACAATCAATAATATAGGTTTCAAGAAAACAATTGATAATTGGTTTACATCAATCCACAAATAGTGCAACAAATTTTAGCTCTTCTTTACAGAGGAGGGACAGGCGCTTCTGTTTTTTTTACTGAGGCAAAGATGAAAGGGATTACCTTCTTATCTGCACCATCCTCATTGCCTTCATCTTCTGATGACAAAGAAGAATAGCCAGCAATTGCATCATAGAACTCGTCTGGCGCTTCTACATGCTCAAACTCTCCACTGGAAGTTGAAACATCAAAGAACTTTTGAACAATCATGGTGGAAGATTCACAATTGAGCGATGGATTTACTCTGACATATTCCTTTAAGCCTGAAACAAATTTACAAGGAAACATAACTGACACTGCAGTGACCGCAGCATAGATGATAACAGCGACAAAACCCTGCATGTTTTGATTCAGTTTTTAACATTGTTTTTTTACAATATTTCTTGATATTTTTTCACAATATTTCTTGATATTTTTTCATTTATGTTCTCATTCTTGTCAGCAATCTATGTCTGTGTTTAATGTGAGGAATGAAAAGTACTACTTTCTAGCCACACTGTCAGAAAGTCAAACAATGTACGCTCATCATAAAGGTATAAAGTGGACGAGACAAGCATCAATCCTGTCCAACAGAATCCATCACTGCAGATATAAATGAAAGAGGTCCATCCTGCCTTGATGATGAAAGTCATAGTAATAGTAAAAAATAGTTGCACATGTTGGAGATCAGTAAAGTTAGGTTTCTTCGATGATCAAGTCTCCAAAATGCACAAAATTTTCTGAAAGCCCACTTGTCTAACAGAGATCTCAGACCTGATTTACTAAGACAACATAACGCTGCATATCTCTATGCCATTAATTGTTAGTATCAGATCATAAGTCAGACAATAGGGACTTGATAAGATAACTGAACCTGCCACTTGAAATAATAAAGAGTATGGGATGGTCTTTTCAAACTTTGAGCAGCTATTTATCTTCCATCAACACCATCCAGCAGTATGAATCTCCAACATCTGCATTACAAGGCATTTTGCAGTGTTCGAACCCATGGGTGTGTTTAAACTTCTAATCTCCCAAATAGAGGCTGCCATCCATAGATATAGATGTAGATATTACAAACACATACAAACAAGATTTAGAAAATGAGGTCTCTTTCCTTACAGAACTTCTAAAAGAGTTATCTTGCACTGCTTCATAGCCATAACCAGTACCTTACAAATAATCGAGCATCTGTCCCTTCAAAATTAGAAGTATCTAGAGAAAGTACAAAGATACAAAGAAGAAAGACAGCAGCATTTCTTCTTATGTTAAATGCACAATGTATTCAAGCTATAGAGATCATAAGTGCTTCAGACAGAAAATACTTTGCCATCTAAGAACACAGATTCTTACAATTAACTGTTGTACGTCGGTATCCATGTCTTGGAGGCCGCTTCTTATGTATGGCTAGAAACTGCAAAATTGCAGCCAGAAAATGAAATATATATATCATATGTGAGCGAAATGGAGGCAAGAAACATGTTGGTTTTCATATAAATTAAGTAAAAATATTATAAGCATATTCTCTTACGGTATGCTCCATCTCGAAAGCATATTCTCTTACTGTATGCTCCATCTTGCCCTCGAAAGCATTGCCTAGAGAAGACAAAATCTTTCTTGGATTGCCACCTAAAAAATGTGTAATAGGACAAATAAATTCAAGCCAATGACAAATGAGACAAGACAAATTCATGCCAATTTGACTAGTTGATGATTAACTGAGGAACCTAATATCATCCAACCTATAATTATCCCTTTTGATGAGAAAAATAAAATGAGGACACATCTAACCAATCAGAAGTGAAAACTTTGGATCTGCTTGATATAAACCACTTGATATCTTTACTACAAATGCACTATGCACTGTTGGTAAATGGTTCTTCAAAGAGAAGAACAAGTAGTCCATTTTGACAAAACTTACCGGTTAAGATATTTTTGATCATATGTTCCACATACAACATCATAGGTCCATAATAAGAATCTATCAGCTCCAAGTCACTAGTCAACATATCCCACCTGTGAAGATAGTAGAGAAACTAAACTTGCATTACAGGGAAAGAAATCAAGGAACATAGGAGGAACAACTTACTCGTGTCACTTATGGCAGTCCAGATTTAAGATTACTTCAAAAACAATATCTGCACTTCCATCTACAAGAGCAACAGCCTTCACAAGAGCGCCTTTTCCACTCTACATATAATTCAAAGAAGATTTAAAGAAGAAGCTTGAGTCATTCATCTGATGAAGAGAAATTGCAAAAATTTGATATTGTTTTGATACATATGGGAAATGTGTTCAATAACAATTTAAGGCGAAAGAAAGCAGCAGCAACAAACACAGGCGCTAAGATATTTTAGATCTAAAAGTTCAATGAGCAATATCTGTAAACTGCATCTTTGGCAAAGGATTAAGTTTTTAACTGCTATACTTGTAATATAGAGTTGCTTTATATGTGATATGCTCCTGCACAGATTTTCTCAATAAAGTGAATAGGACAGAGCTTAAGTTCCAATAAGTACGTGGGAACTTCTATTATGATATTGTCCGATGTAAAATTAAAAAAAAAATAAGTATGATCGTATAATTACCTTTGAATCGGCCACATCCTCAAAGATTCTAACACCTGAAACCCAACAGAAAGCAAACTAATAGATGGTTATGTAAAACATGTTTCTTCATTAGGATCATTCCATTTTCTTAGCATCTTGAGAGACTTGAGATAACATATTTTTACAAATAGTGAAATATTTCATTTCCAAGCCTTAAAAAGAGGAAAATTTCAACCTTTTTCTACATGCTCGGAGCCCAATATACGAATAAAGCTAGAGCAGTTCAGACAAAATAAAATTGTTTAAAGGACATGATTGATTGCAAGGAACCATTAATAGTGAGAGTATGAAGAACACATCGTTACCGTTTTCCCCGTTCTCTACAGATTGACCAATCCGAATAGTTCAATTCCATTGGTGTTCTTGACACTTTCTTATCTTGCCATTTTTCTTTTGGAATGAAGCCTTTCATTTAACCAAAAAAAGGGTATAGGAAGTATACTAGTGATTGTACGAACACATTTCTATTCATTTGCTTCAATTGCATCTCCAAACTGCCCTTCAAAATATCCATCTGATGTAGCATTAGCACCCATGTTTGAGGTTTGCCGCAAAAGCATCTCCGGACCTATTAACAAAAAAAAAGGGATAAGAAGTATATTATTGATTCTACGAACACATTTCCATTCATGTACTTCAATTGCATCCCCAAACTCCCCTTTGAAGTATCCATTTGGCGTACCATAATAGGTTTGCTGCGAAAGCATCTCCGGACCTATGAACATCCAAAATAAGAAAACTGAAAATTTTACTCAGCACTACTGAATTGTTATATCAAGTTGAAATTCATTAACACTTATTACAAACATAAAAAGTTACTGTATTAAAATAAATAAAAAAAGAACCTGAAGGAGGAAAAGTTTTTTGGAAAGAAAAGGGCCTTCTTATTAATTAACTCCAAAATCTAACTTCTCATTCCTTGCACATTTTTCTGCTATAGTATGAACACAATAATGTTTTTTCAAATTTCAATCTGTGCAAACCAGAAATTTTCTACAAAAGATATATTCAAAATTGTTCTCTGTGCTACATATGACAATGCTCAACATGCCACCTCTGAAAGGCTGAAACTCCTAAACCATGGTATCTTCAAATTTAGGAAATAGTTATCTTGAATCTCAATGTGTCACCAAGTTAACTTCCACAAAACTGTCCAATTGAACTAACCAGGGATGCACATTTAACTTTTTATTGCCTTCGTTCAGGAAGGGAAAGTCCACCATCACTCAGCTAAAATACACCAAACATGAAATGGAGACTATGAGATGCAGCATTCTCTTTATCTTAAGACTTCAGAATGAAGAATTAGCTTACCGTCATTCGACTTTAATTTTATTGGTAATATCTAAAAGATGCACATAATAACTGCATTTGGCATGTTTTTACATAATAATTTATGAGAGGAAACATGCTAGCTTCGATACGTTAAGAGGTTACTTTGTGCCACAAGGTGGACAACAAAGAATATTCTTTGAATATTAAAAGTTTCCAAAAATATGACAAACCTAACTTCTCTTTTTGAACCTTAAAAGATGCAGTGCCCAAAATCATAATTGAGGGAAATACTGACTCACCTTGCTTGATTTTTATAAGCTTTTTTAATCCACTCGCATACCGCCTTACTAGAGGTTGAGGGACTTCAAAATCAATACTTTCAGAACAAAACAGGCAGAGTAATTTATTTTTCCTTCAGGAAAAAAAAATGCGGGCAAAGCAAAGTATAATATGTACCAACATGTAATGATCATCTTGATTTTGTTACAGGTAAAGCTACTATACCTTCTAGTTCAGCTACTGAGTCAAGATAAACAAATACGTGAAAATGAAATCACTAGTCAATATACCAAAACCAAAATCTTTACTTCAAACTAAGTTACATCAAAGGACTATGTAGTGATATTGTATTTATTCCTCTTAGAGATAAATGTCCTTCCATTCGTAGTCTCTTCTCAACCTACCAGTTGGAATCTATTAACGGAATCTTCACCTCAATCTTCATAACTACAATCAGTTATCCATAAAATTGTCTGAAATCATTAATTATTAGAAAATTCAAGTCAGACTACTATAGCAAGATAGTCAAGGAAAAATGGCTTACTCAGCCTCCATGCTTAATTTGTTTTTGGTACTACCTTCTCTTGAAAGCTCATATTCAGCCTATCATAAATTTAAAAAATTAAATATATTTAAATTAGATATATATTCATATTTGATATCTTCACCTTAATTTGAGTAACATGAAGAGGAAGTACTATAAACCCTTTCATGCAGTCACCATACCAAGCCGCAACATTTAATATCTTTTGACTTGCTTTAAATTAATTGTTGGGAGAGGTTAAAAAGTGATCAAAGACAGGCATGCTATCACTCAAAACACTTGTCTAATAACTCAGCAAACCAAAAGATTATACATACCTACAAAATGTCATATGTCATGCACAATAATGCCAATATCTAGCAACCAATTCAATTGTGTGAAACAAACTTACTTCTCCTTTCCTGGACTCATCCAATCAATTGTAAAACTGTGTAACATAGAAATCCTACAAATGGTTACAAAAGAAAACCGTCAAGCATCAATATCGAGTTTCATTATTGGTTGACCACAAAAACATTAAAATAACCAATGGAGGAGCAAACCATGAAGTGATACAACTAAAGAAAACAGTTTAGACAACAAATACCAGAAAAAGAAAGTGGAAGAAGTAAACTAGAAATGAAGAAGAACCGCAATGTACTAATACAGACTTACCGCATTACTGACATTTCGATGCCCCAACTCCTCCACCATCATTGTAGGTCCTATGACACCATTCCTAATAGGTCTCTGGACAAGGTAACATATTAGCAAACAAAAATACATAAACAGTTAAATTGGAAGAGTGGTCTGACCCAAATAAATTAAGTAATTGTTCCTTCATGCATATTGACAAGAGATGCAATGAAAAACGTACAAGAGAATTAAAAAAATTCCATATATAATACTGTATTTGAAAATCTGTATGCGTCACCATTAAAATAAATAAGGGATCCCTTTTAAATGTGGTTAGAAAGAAAATAACCTTGAATATGACCTTCGTAATTGGAGTTGGGAGGCCTATGTGAATTGCTATTGTCCCATAACAGATGAGACAGTTCAACTATCAAAGGCCCCAGAGTTGAGTAGGAGGCCTTAGATGCCAAATTTTATAGCAATGTAATAGCAAGTTAAAATCTATAAAGAACTTCTAAGAATAGAATAGTGAAACCGTGTTAGTACAATTGTGTAATCATTAAAAAGGGTCACATATAACAAGAGTAGGAATATATGCAATTTTTTTCCCCTTTGATAGCCTTGGTGCATCTTGTTGAATATTGTTTTATGAACTTTAATCAGCTTCCAATGAACTGCAAAGCATCTAGCCTTCCAAGAATTGCACTGTCTTCTGAAGTATGCCGTACAACAAATAAGTTAATTCCATAGGAAGTTATACATTATCCTTCCTCTTTCATTTTATTTGATTATTACTTGATTTTATTATCCGAGAAACAAATATTAACATCTGTAGATACTTGATTTTAGTCACTTATTATATTATCTACTCTTAAAGAATAACAAAATTGTTTTACAAGCAAAGGGCTTCCAAATAGCAAACATAACCAAAAGAAATAACAGCTTTACAGACGCTGCTTTACCGAATGTTCTTCTCTGGAAACACCTTGCTCAAAAACAACTAATGTCCAGAATAGTTGTCATTCAGAACAGCTACTACTCAGAATAACTCTTATTTGGAACTATTCTTTAGAACAGCTGTTACTCGGAATAGCTCTCATTCATAACAATTTTTGTTCAAAACAACTGTAGTTTATAATAGCTGAAGTTCGGAATAACTCTTATTCAGAATAACTCTCTCTTGGAACACGCCATTCATGGAACAATGCTCTTATAGAAAAGACACCTCTACCTAGAAGCATTCTACAGAAAATGTTTCACTTGATACTACTTCATTGAAACAAAAGAAGTGGAAATAACCCCGAAATATGACAAGGTTCTTGGGTTAGTTTCACTATTTGAATGTTTCGAAGAATTAAGATTGGTGGATCAAACATGGAGGTAGTTAAGAGTTTTTCTTTAAACCTTTTTCCTAAAACATGAGTGCTTCTCCCTTTCTTTGAGAACAAGCGGTGAACTCTTTTTTATTACTCACTATTACTAATGAACTCTCAACATAAATATTTTAGTAAGTGTTAACCATCATTATACCTATTAAAAGCATAACAATTCTTATATTATAAATACAAATATTGTAACTCTTTTTCTAAAAAGACTATAAACAGGAGTTCTCTCAACTCTTAAGAGGACTTTTGAAACTTCAAGCAAACTTCTTCTCTGCAACTTTCCACTCCTTGATTCCCTTTTCAACAATACTTAGTATTACCCCACAATAGCAACCACCACTTGCCTTTGCACTCAGTATTTCAGGGTCTAATTCAATCTTCCTCTCTGCCGTATCCTAGCAACTTTAGTTCAACTGTTTGCAACGTTTTCTCTCTTCACAAAAGAAGTCTCTACAACATCCAAAGGAAAAATCTTCTTTTCTCTTCCCATGGATATGCTAAATTAGCTAAAGGCAGCAAACTCATTTTGCTAATTTAATAAAAATTTGGGGATAGATCACATACTTGGCCCCCAATGTCAACGCCTAATCTTAATCCATCAAATAACCCACCGTAGTTAGAAGAAAAACTAACTAGTAAATTTTCAATTGTGAAATAATTAATATACTACAACAGGTAAAGTATCCATAACACCAAATATCAAAATTTTACCACAATTCAAAAAGAAATTAAAAAAAATTCTCCTGGCATTTGCATAATCATAAGCTGCGATAAATTCAAACAAAAGTAAAAGAGAGAGAAAGCGCGCCAAAAGAAGAAAGAGAAAAGAGACGTTACGCACATTGCCGGGGTTCTCGTGAGGATCTCTTTTATACATCTCAACGTATTTGCCCTTTATAAAGAAGAATCGAAGATGGCAATAATCGTGACCGAGCGAGTTGACTCCTATATAATACAGCCACCCGAAATATTAAAAAAATCCCCCTTTCGTCCCCGCCATAGCTGAGGCTTCGACTATGCCTATGTGTATGACCGCCGCCATTGTTGCTGTTTTTATTGTCATTGTTTTTGAGATTGTCGCTGCCGCCGCTGCGTCCGGTGTTGCCCTCGGACACTTCTTTCTCGTGTCCTCCCTCGCCTCCAGCCTTTTCCAACGCCGCCATTGTTTCCATAATCCAAAATTTCCCTTCCAACGAAAAAAATTCAATTCAACATTAACTTAGATTGATCAGAAAAGTTTTTTCTTTTCCATAATAGATTTAGTTTTTGATTTGATTGAGAGCGGATCTGAAGAAGGAAACAGAAGCAAGAAGCAAGCGGCCAAATGGCCGGGAGGAAGGGGGAAATATTTTTGTTTTTCTCCATTTTTAACTTTTTATTTTTCCACTAATGGGGTCTCTGGGAATGTGGGGTCCATTTTGCTGGTTTTGACTGACTGTAAATTCGAGAAAAAATAAATTTCAAAGTGGTCAACGAGAAAAAAAAAAAAACCCGTGGGACTTGCCCACGAGGGCAGGCTAGTCAGCTACGACCTTGCCAACGGCGCCAAAGAATAGTTACATGATGACGTGGCTAGTTCTGATTTAACTATTTGTGACATAGGACCCACGCCCACGACAGGATAAGCGATTTTTACATAAACTTGTTAACAACCATTCTCTCTCTCTCTCTCTCTCTCTCTCTCTCTCTATATATATATATATATATTATTTTATAAGGACAATTTTCTACTATAATGAGAATTTACGTACCATTTTTTATTTTTTTGGTTGCTAGTATATAATTTGATATAAATTTGTAAGGAAAAATAGAGCTTAAATAATATCTGTCCTTGCATGAAAAGTGTCCTTGAATTAATTAATACTCCTAAGTTTAACTACTAACAAAGGACGTTAACAGAATTTAACTTCATTTATTTTAACCCTGCATGGT
>JBBYHO010504772.1:0-21785 GCA_038382025.1 Adansonia gregorii | reverse complement strand
GAAGAAATAAAGGAAGAAAAATGGATTAGAAAATTAAACTAAAATTTTCCAAAATAGTATTATAAGTCAAACAAGTAAATGCCATTGCCATAAATTATAAAATTAAACAGTAACAAAAATCAGATTTGATTCACGGTCTCACCGTCAATAAACGCCTCGGGACTTCCTGAAACTCCAGAAACCAAGAGCAATAAGACAACGAGGAAGGCCTTCTTCATTTCGAAAAACTGACTCTTAATTGTTCAAGTCTTCAATTTCACACTTCAATTATTATAGTTTTATAGAGGACTTGGTTGAGTTGAGCTAGCTATTTGGTGGGCCATTTACTTTGGACGTCTCAAATCAAAAGTACTGGAATAAAGCTAATCCTCAAAATCAATCAATGGTAGCGATCCAATTTCCATAGATAACTCCAATACTTTCGAGGCACGCATGCACCTACCATCCGGAGAGGAATGACGTGGGTTGGTTGGGTTATATGTGTGTCTGAACCAACCGACCGAAGGTGAAAAACGAGATAACCAAAAGTATTAAAGGGTTGAAATTATTGAATTGCTTTACATATCTTTAGGGTGTAAAGGGACGAGACAAGTTCGGTTGTTATAATCCAACATTTGGATCGTGCTCTTTCTACTAGAATGGCAAGGACATATTGATCCTTAATTTTGTGGCCGAAGCATCATGCAGCTGTTCATGCACAAGAATTTGCTTTAGCTATGAGATTCCGAAATGTAGTGCTAGGGCGCGATTCTCTTACGCTATTTCCTTTTGGATAAATAAGAAAAGAAGAAGAAATATTTAAAATTGAACTTAAATTTATATGTCAACTCAAGCACACTATTACTCACTAAGCTAAGAAGTTGGCCTCTTTTAATATTTTTTTTAGTAAAAAAGTAATTGTTTGAGAATCTTCATCCAACAAACTGACACGGATTCAAAAATTACTTTTACTTGAAAATATTATCTTTTTTCATTTTTTAAAGCTATAGATATTGTTTAGAAAATAATTTTAACGATGTATTATTAAAGGATATGATGAATATGACATAAAATAAATAAATAATAAAGCATCAAAAATAAAATATCACTTTTTAGTTATTTTTCAATTAACAATTGTTACGTTAGGATGGAATATCATGTAAATTTGTTGGATGTCCCAAGTCAGAAATACTGAAAGAAAGCCTCTCAAAATCAATGGTTGACATACTATTTCCATGGATTGCTCTAAGTAATTTTCGAGGCATGCAGCTATCACGTGGACTTAAATTTTAATAAATTTTGAGCCTAAATTGTTGCGTTTCAAAGTTCATTGAACTTAAATTAGGCTTAAATTAGATTCAAATTAAGAAAATTGTTTTGAACAAGCTTTGATAGATTCAAATTAAGAACTCAATTTCCTTTCCCTTTGGTTTAAAAATCTCATCTTCCAAGAAAGCTGTTGAGATGAAATATTAATCACGTGCCCACACAAATTAAAGTAATAAAGAAATTATAAAGAATGAAGTAATTGAATTGCTTTAGCTTTTACATACCTTTACCGTGTAATTGGACGAGACGAATCAAGTTAGGATTAAGTCACTTCAAATTGAAAAAAGTTAAGAGTTGTTTTAAAATTTAATTGTTTTGGGTTAGATTATTTCAAATATAAAATTTTTACATTTTATATTTAAATTATTTAAGTTCAAAAAATTTTTTAGTCTAAATTGTTAAGTTTTAAAATTAAAGAAACTTAAATTAGATTGAATTAGGCTCAAGTTGAGAAAATTATTCAAAAAGATTTTGATAGTTTTGTGAATACTTAATTTTGTTTGGGCCATCTCTCCAATGATCTGAAATATCCGAGTCTAAGAGCCAAGGAGTCATCCCATAGGGTTCAACCCCCTTTACGTGAACTGAATACTTTTAAGACAAATTTTATCATATCTTGATAACCTATAGCACGTGCAGTCGACAGATAGCACTTTTAGGGCTCTTAGAGAGCAAACCTTAGTTTAAGAAGAATTTCGGAGAGAAAATTAACTTTTAAATATATTTTAATGAAATTATGGAATATAGTTTAAATTATGAAGTCAAGATCAAATTTCCTTATTTTTAGAAAATTTTTTAGTCTTTTTTTTTTACAAAATTCACTATTCGTTGATCGATTGTTGTATAATTTTATTGATATCGATATCGTATTTATGCTGGTACTCATTTTAAAAAAATAAAAAATTGTGGCAAAACGTTTATATTATCGGTTACACCATGAGGAGTAAAATTTTTGAGTTTCCTTCTAGTAATTTTTTTGAATCTAGGATTTTTTTTTTTTCCTTTTCTATATAATTTCGGTTAGACATCTTTTAGTCATTATTTTCAGATTTAAATTCATTGTTGGAATTTTTCGTTTCTTTCCAATATAAAATTTTTCTCTTTAGAGGTTTCTCTTGTAAACTTTTGTGAGTTTGAAATTTTTAATTATGACTTTTCTATACATAAGATTTTTCACCTTATTAACTTTTCAAAAATAAAATTTCTTTTTAAAATTCAACACTTAGATTTTTATTTTAAATTCGTGCATGAATATGTACTTAGGGCGTTAGTGCATGTAGTTTTCCATTAACTTTGTTTAATAGAAATTAAATTTTGGATATTTGAGATTTTGGAAAATTCTCATGCCTTTTCAATTTTAATTCCTTTAAAATTTTTTATTTTTCATCCAAATTTTTTCTATTGGATTTGCACACATTTTTACCATAAATCAAAATTTCCTTATGGATTTTTAATTAAAGTTCCTACATGATTGAGCTCTCACATGTAGAATTTTAATTAATCATTCGACAATTCATTTACATAACTTTTTAACTTTTTTGCAAAAAAATACTGAGCCAGATGGGTGTTACATGTTGGTCAATATATCTAATAATTATGTACAATTAGAATATAATTAACAGTTGTTACAACGTGAAAAAGGCGAAAGTATAGTTGAAACGAAGCATTTGAAATGGTCTCCAGGGAGACATGTGGACCATGAGCGATCAGACTCTCTTTCTTTTGGATTGAAATATTTAATAGATTAGTCATGTTTCATCCCATTAAAATAACGATATTTGCCTTTGCTAAAGCAAATTGCAGGTCCCATCCCATCTCTCAACCTTGCCTTTAGGAATCTTTGATTCGAATATCGAATATCCAAGAATTAATATCTAAATTTTATTTGAAGCCAACACGTATGTAAATATATTATTTAAATTTGAAAATTATCCTATCACATGGTACCCAAATTAGAAATATAGCGGGTTAGATGGTGGTAAACACCTTTTTGTAAATTTCCATTGCCATTTTTAAACCCTAATTATTAGAATTAAGAGTAAATCATTCTATTTAGGCAATAGGTAAGAAGTTTAAATCATAGTTAAAGATAATTAAAAATAAAATTACAAAATAAGGCAATTGATTGTGTTGCCATCTGCCCTTCGATGCACCCAATCCAAAAATGTCATCCCTTGATTGGGATTTCTTTTGCGGTGATTGTGTGCAAAAAAGAAATGTTTGTCATGACCGTAGGACAAATCGCTCATCCAACTGGTCTTGGATGGCCACCTTAAAGTAGCCAAAACTTGGAGTCGCCACTAATTATTTTAAGTGTGATTGGACACCTACTAAAACTAGTGTATTAGAGTTGCGAAACTCAAAATACCGATTTTACGTTTGGAGCACACTATAATTTATTTTAAAAGGGTTCGAGAGTTAGTTACTTGTGAAGAAGGATTAACAGAACCATGACACCTAAAATTGGTGCCTTTGGGCCAAATAGTTATCTCAGTTTTGGTTTTCTCAGTTTTATTATGTCACTATTTATGTATAATTCCTTTTATAATGCATGAATTTTGAAAATAATAAATTTGGGTCTTCAAAAAGGTTTGATACCCTTATGTATCTTGAAGGAATGGTGACATGTAAGGTTGAAAATATTTTTAGGGTGTTCCATATTAAGCACTAGAGGGATTTCGATATAAAACATTGCTTTATATTTTCATAAAGTCGATTCTAAAACATGGATGCAAAACCATCATTCAGGAAAAAAACGTGTTAGTATGACATAAAGAAATGTAATAAATACTGCAAAAAACTAAACACAAAAAAAGCAATGAAAAGAAAGGTGGTCGATATGTATCTTCTAATTGACCTCAATTATTAAGGCATAACCAAACTGACAATTCTGAGATGCATTTGGACTTGACAGTCGCTTGAGGCATAAGAAAAAGTTTTAATAAAAAAGTCAAGGGAAGTCAAGGAAAGAGAAAATTTGGGTTTTTAAAAGTTTTGAAAATGTGAGGTTAGAATATTCCCAAAAAAAGTGGGTTCGAGTATCCCTAAGGATAAAAATTTTCATATTTAAGGAAAGTGGAAATTTGTTAATGAAAATATGTATTTTAAAGTGAAACCAATAATTGAAATAAAAGACAAAATTAACTTCTTGGACCTTAATCCGAGCCTAATGGGGCCTGTGGTGTGACACATGACTCCATAGGGATTCAAATGGATTTATCTCAAGGCATTCGAATGCTTAAGAAGATGATTTGGGAAAACTCAATTAATTTTGATTAAGGTCAAAAACAGATGTTGTCTATTTTCCGGAATTTATTCTAGGATCATCTGAAGGCTTTATTGGGCAAATGAGATACCCTTGGGAAGGCAACTCAACAAGGATTAATGTAAAAATATTTCAAAAATCTTAGAAAATTGCTTTCTAGGAGGAATTGATTTTTGAAGTCAGGTTTGATTCAACATTAATAGAGCATTCAAGGGAAAGGGTGTAACAAATTTTGAAAAAAATGCCCCAGACTCATTTGGAATTATTAAATCATAAACAATACATTTCTAAAAAGGGAATTTCAATTTTCAAGAAAAAAATTTTAAGAAATCTAAATTATTTGATAGGCTAAATGGCGCAAACAGAATACAAATCATTGATTCTAGGCGTTTCATATAGCAAACGTTCAAAAAATCACAACTCCCTCCTCCGAGCACGTCTAGGGGCAAATGAGATACTGTTAGAATGGTAATTTTATTCCCTTTAAGAAAAAAATATCATTAAATTCCAAAAAAAAAACATTAGGATGGAGAAAACAGTTTTCCAAGTTGGGTTGACAACGCGGCTAGTACCAAACTTGAAATAGAGGAAAGAGAATTAGACTTAGTGTTGTTGAATCAGTCGATCATGATAGACAAAGTACTCATGAAGGAAGAGATAAAGCTATTTGAGAATTCCTATATATTGTTTTATTATTCTTTATCTATATATATATATATAATGAAGTAGAGTTTTTTAACCCATCAATGACTAACGGGTTTTAAACAAAGAAGGAAATGATTATGGAATCCATTTATGCTTTAACTTATCGAAAGACAAGAGGAAAGATGCTCACTGTTTGGCTTCTATAAATGCTTCTTTTAGGTTTTAAGGTTTTCAAGTCACATGTCAAGGGATTGGACATATGAATGTTCAAAAATTAGGTTCCATGGCTGTGGGATCATGAGTTCATCCGAAGTCTTGGAAAGTTGGGCAAGTGAATGACCCGTAACCCCTGCCATCGAGTCACTTCTTCAAGCTCAAAACAAGGTAGTAAATCAAACAAGTTATAAAACCAAAAATATTATTCTAGGCCAAAAACATAATTTATTTTTCCTCATTAGACCATAAATATAAAAGCTTCATTTGTCCCTAAAATTGGAGCACTAATGGATTAAAAACATTGAATCCATGTTAGTATTCATTTATTAAAGTTAATAGAGGAATTTTATCAAATATGTGATAAACTAGACATAGTAAAAACTTTATACATGAATGAACATCCAAAACAAAAACATAACTTAATATTTAATTAATTAAAACATGGTAAAAATGCATCAAAATGCACGGCTACACTTAAAAGATGTTAGGACGAATGTTTAAACATAAATTAAGCATCTGAATAGAGAGAGACATAGCAAGAAATGCATGAGGAGGGGCTGTTTTGATGACAAATGAAACTTGAAATTTTTAGTCATCCAAACAACATCAAGGCATCAAGAAATCATCAAAGTCCTAAAACTGCCACAACCAAGGCAATAATTAATGCATGAGAGCCCTAATAAGGTCATGTTCAAATGGATATGGCTTACAGAGTGATGGAAATGTTGATAATAATAGAAAATAAATGAAGAAGGGATAAAAAGTATACTAAAAAAGCTTTAAATCCTTGCTTGCTCCAATTTTGAGTAGAAAACTGCTCCAACTTTGAGCTACTTTTTTTCCTTTTTCTTTTTTGTTATGGATTAGCAAGAAATGAATAAAAAAAGAGCTTGAGATTGCAATATTAATAGAGGGAAGATTAGAGCATAGAAATGGAGGAAATGGGAGGTCATAAAGGGTTTTTGGAGGGGTGAAGGTGGAGTTACAAGAATAATGTTTACGCTAAGGGAGGAAAGTGTAGGAGGCTTAAGGAAAAATCAAGAATGTATCTTTGGCTAAGTATGAAAATATCCTACATATAGGGATTAATCTCAGCCACCAAATTGACCTAACAATAGACAAATTTAAGACTTTAACCATTTAAAATTTGATGAGTCATTGTACCGAAGGTGAAGCTTTCAATACGTGATTAGTTGGTTTAACATTCTTGGTGCTAAAGAAAGCCATGCATGGCAACATGAGTAATCTTAAACTTGCCCTTTATTAAACTAAATTTTAACATGAAATGTCCTTATACCAACCTTAATGAACCTTTCCAAAATATGTAAATCTAATGCTTAAGGCCCAAAAAAAAATCCACATGGTATAGATGAGGCTATGTTTGAGATTGTATGACTTTTGGAGCCAAAATTATGGCCAAATTCGAGCTGTAATGCAATAATGCAAAGTGGTGAAAATGCCTCAAACTAGGCCAAAAATGCAATGTGCATTGATATAATGGATTTTGTCTTGAAACAAAACATTTTTTATTGATATAAAGCATTTTATACCGATAAATATTAGATTTTTTTTCCAGATGTATTGATACATTGTAGTATGTATCAATACATTCAAGCTTGTATCAATACATTCACTTATTCATTGATACATTTTGGCCAAAAATCATGATTTTAGCTATAACATAAACTTGATCGATACAAATACCCTTGGTATAGACACAACAAATGAAACTTTGAAATTTCGATGCCGTGAGGATCCTGTATTGATACATAAGGTCTATCTATTGACACAATCATGCAAAAATGTGGATTTTTGCAAACATCTTACCTTAGCCAAGACTGATTGATGATAAATGGAACCATACTTGCCTGTTTGAGTTTATTGATGCCTTGTAATACTTGAATAAAGGCTTAGACAAAAGTTAGGTGTCTATAGATCGATAACATTTTCAATTTTAACATTATTAATTAAAAATGAATTTTCAAAGTGCTTTATTTAATTAAAACTTTCTTGAAAATAAATTGTTCTTGATTTCTAAGTTTTTTTTGCAAGAAACCAATTTTTGAAGAAATTGAAAGTGATAAAATATTTTTATAATTAAGTTAAAAAAAATCCAAAGGACTTTACTTTCATAATGTTTAATTTTAGACCCAAATATTAGGTGAAAAGTATTTTTTAAAAATTTTTTATTTTTACCTCAACTTTTTAATTTAAAATAACGCCCAATAAATTATTTTTTGTGATTGAGAAGGGTTTGAAGACACCTATTTTTTGGTTGGAGAAAGTTTAGGAATCATGCAAAAGAATGGACTGAGTTGAAATCGTAATTGGATACATGATTTTGCTTATCTATTCTAGTACTTTTATCTTAGGTAGTTTTTTTTCATTTTTCACTAGGGTTTGTTTTATTGATTTATTCTCTAAACTTCCGTTAAGTTCATGAAACTTATATTTTGGAGCTTATCTCTTAAAGTTCGGTTCATTTTTTAAAGTTTAATATTGATTAGGCCTTAGTGCAGGTTTAGAAAAAAAAGAATAAATTTTTATTTCTATATTTAATTTTTTGTTCATCAGTTATAATTTTAATTAATTAAAAATAATAATAATAAATAGTACCAAGTCATGATAAGGGTAGCTGGTTAGGCTGTTAGCCACCCTAACCAACCTTCTACCTTTATGTAACCCACCTATACACGCACTAACCACATTATGCCTTTGAAGAGCTTCCATTCAAGTCCATCTTCACCAAAATTATTTCTTTCCCAATTTCTTTTTTCTTGGGTGAAACCTAATCCTAGAAAATCCAAAATTTTCTGTTCCTATAAATAACCTTCCAAATCACAAATAGAAAAGATTTTTTTTGTTAGCTACCAAAAATTACAAGAAAAATACTCATTGCAACCACCAAACTACTCGTACTCATTTCCACCACTATTCACGCACTACACACAATCAACACACTCTAAAATGAATCACTACAATAGAGATACCCAAGGAAACCAAATGGCAAACACAAAACAACCAGCAAATAACAAAAGATATTTGGCCACTTTAGAGGTTTAGGACTTCTAAAGCTTAATTAGGAATTATAAGGAGCGAGATTAGGATGAAGGGAGGCCACAGTGGAATTTGGAAGGTGACAGACGCCGAACAACATTGAAAGAGGTGAAAGTTTGTGCTTTAATGGAATAATCGAGGAAATTTTTTGTTGGATAATCAAGGACACTATAACTATTCTGTCGAAAAAATCCTTTGAAAATTGTATGATTTTTTAACAAAAATATCTGTCAAAATACTTAGTTTTTTTATTTCAATAATGATAAATTTTGTTTTTATTTTCAAATTACTAAACTTTTATTTCTATGTTTTAAAATGCACTAGTATTTTAGATTATATAGGAAACTGCCATAAGTGAAGGCAGTTTCTCAACTAAATATTAGTTTTAAAAAAATCATGTATGAGGGTGAATTCCATGGATAAACGAAAAATCAAATTAAAGCAACATTTTATGGGTGGCTTCCATACAATAATTTTTCTTATTTTTCAAGTTATCTTAAACATAAATTAAAAAGATGATATAATATTGCATGGAACCCACTAATGCAATGATTCTTCTTAGAAAGTTAAGTTTTTTTTTACTCCCTTAAATTACACACATATGCAAGAAATAAATTGATAAAATTGTTGTAAGCATGATAGTATTTCTTAATGATTGAATAATGCAATACAACAAAAGAATGAGAATCAAATTCTTTCTATTAAGAAGGAAGAAAATTTTGTTGACTGTAAATCTCATACTAATAGAATAGGACTAATGTAACGATTCTTTCTGGGAAGATAAGTTTTTTTACTCTTTATGCTACTTGTCTTCAAAAGAGATAAAGTGGTGAAAAGTGCTTGAAGGGCCATTTCCATCAATAAAGTTAATCTTTAAAGGATATTCTATTAGAAACATTACTTTTGATGGAATATCACTCGAAATATGAAAAAATATTCTAAGACAGTAGCTGCCAAAAAGAAGTATTTCGGACAAAATATTCCTTGGAATACTGGAAGCATATTTTGAAAGAGTATCCATCGAAAATAAGTATTTCCAAAGGATACATTTCAAATTGTCACCCAAATTGACAATATTTCCATATGAAATGATGAAAATTTCATCGGATATAAGTCGAGCTAGATTAAATCTGACCTTGTTCTTTTCTTCTTCTTTTTATTTTTTCCTTTCTTTTTTTTTTTCCTTATCCCTTCCCTTCTCAATCCCTTGTTATCCAAGCTTTTTTACCTTTTCGTTGTCCCATCATTGTTGCCTTTTTGTTCTTAGAGCTTCCTCTTGCATTGGCCAGGTTGGTATAATGATTGGCTATGCTTTTTTATTTTTTCAATTTTCTCACAAATTTTCCTACTTTAGCTGTGTTATTATTGTTGCCTTCTCCTTTCATTGATGGCCCATTGGTTTTGTGTCATTATGTTGCAACATGGCCAGGATACGAATCTTGACCAATCAAATTTGAAAGGCAGGTGTACCACTTATTCTTATATATATGTATCGTTATTTTTTTCATTCTTAGGGGCCATATCATCATTATTTTTTTTTATTTTTTGCATTAGGGTTTGAGTTGTTGAGATGAATCGCTCACTTAACTTAACCTTAAATAGTCATTACACACGACCATTTATTTTGGAATCACCATTAATCTGTTTCAGCTAGGTGAGATTGGTCACCCATCGAGTTCGTACTTTAAGGGTTACAAAACCCTTAAAAACAAACTCTAAGGCCTACGACAATACCAGAGCTTACATGAAAGGGTTCAGAAGTCAGTTATAATCATAAGTAAGGATTGATCCCTCTCATGACATTCGATAATTGATACTTTATTAATCACATGTTAATTTAAATATGATTTTATCTGATTTTTAGCACCTGATATTTAATTCTAATTCCTATATATCAAAATAAAATTTTATGAAATAAAATTATTATTCTGCTCGATAAAATCAGGTTTTTAATATTTTTTAAAATCAAAATATCTTTTGTACCCCATGGAAGACCAGAGGAACACGAAAGGTTTTACTAGTATCTCTTTTGTACCCCACTGAGTGCTGAAGGAATACGAAAAGTTTTAAAAAAAATCAAAATATATTTCACACCTCACCAAGGGCTAGAGAAATGCAAAAAGTTTTATTTTTCTGAAATTTAAAAAAATCTCTATTTTACTCATTAAAAAATGATATCTCATTATTAAAACAATCCATGAAACCCCTTCCATAAACTGAAAGACATTTCATGTATCACTTTAACTTTAAAGTTATTGCCTTAATTTTAGAACTTTATGTTGATGAGAAATAATAAAAATTTGTCCTAAGACTCGGTATTAACGAAAAGTATAAAACTAGGCTCTAAGGATTAGGGTTTTGTCGAAGAAACCAAAATGTCCCCTAGAGTACACCTTCAACATAGAAGTATCCTCGCAATTACATAGGACTTGATTCTAATGTAAATTACTAAAATGCCTTTAAGGATTGCCTTTGTCATAAAAACATCCCGGTAACCTTAAAGGACTCAATAACTTTATAAAAAGATAAACCTATCTAATTATGTACCTTAGACATAAAAGTATCTTGGTAATAATAAAAGATTCGATTTTATTATAAATGACTAAAAGAACCTTCAAGTGTACCTTCTACATATAAGTATCTCGATACCCTAAAAGACTCGATGACCTTTTAAAAAGACAAACATATCCTTATTATACACCTTTGATATAAAAAGTATCCCGGTGATCATAATAGACTCTATTCTAGGGTAAGTTATTAAAATACCCCCAGGTTATACCTTCAACATATGAGTATCTTGGTACCTTAAAGGACTCAATAATGATATGAAATTACAATTTTACACTAAATGGGTAATTTTGACATCAGATATGACATAAAATGCAAAAATTACTGTTAAGTCCCTATTTTTCTCAAACTTGTATTTTACACCAAAATGGATAGCAAAAATGATAAAATGTTCCAAAATGACCAAAATACCTTAAATAGGTAATTTGATGTAACAAATAACCATTCTAACCCTAAAATACAAGGCTTTACTAAATGGTCCGTAAACTTTTCTAACTATACAAAATTGTCCTCACATAAAATAAACATCCAAAAATAAACATCAAACACTTTAAAATCAACATGGAAAACATTCCAAATATTACCAAAAGCGTATGCTCAAACATCCTTGGCCTTATAATAATTTTTCACCTTTTTCAAACAAGTCCCTAAATTTTTTAGATTAGAAAAAAGTCTTTAATGGATTAAAATGTATGATATGTATTTCAACAGGTTGAAAATGCATGAATTACACCTTTAGGGTGCACGAAGCACTCAATGAAAATGGAAACCTTGAAATAATTTTTTTATTTTTACAAGTTAATCCCTAAACTTTTCATAATTACAAAATAACATAAAAATATCAAAAATTTTACCAATATACCTACATATGGTTTGGCCAACTTAGGAAATACCCTTCCAAGGCCTCAAAATTTAAGCCCCTATAAGTTTCAAATGGAATAAAATAGTCCAAATATCATAAAAATCAAGCATGAAAATTATCCAAGGCCATGATCATTTTCGACCAACGCCAATACCATCAATTCCATCCCACTAGGATTATTACCTAATTATTGATCTCATATATTTTAGGATTACTGGGAAAAGGGCTCGAATAAAATTAGTTATCGACACGTTGTTGTCGTCATTTCCCCCAACCATTTTCATTGTTGTCGACATCGCTTTGCCATTACTATTGCTGTTGGCTTTAGTGGGCAATTGTATGATTGCATATAAACTAAATCAAAATTTAATTTACTTAACAAATTATGTTTAATCTCATATATTAATTTTTACTAGCTATTTGGTTTTAGAGAAAATGCAATTGGCCTCTAAAGCTAACACCCGTTAGAAAATTATTTAAGGCCACTAGAGAAAGATGCCTTAAGACATGTTAAATACTAACAAGATTCACACTTTAGCCTTTTTCAAGATTTATAAGATTCACAAGTACAAGGGTTTCATATGTGGTTAAATATTAGTTAATATTTGGGGCCAAACTATTGACAATGTTTGGAGTACTAAGCTTGGATAAAATAGTCTAAGAAAGCCAAAGCTAATAAAAACATCAAAAAGGATGGAAACATCATGAAACACACTAAAGGATCAATTCCATTTCTTTTTTGCAGGTTACAAGATGGTAAAATTTGTTATTTATACAAATATTGCATAACTTATATTTTGATAGTTTCTTTTGTTAAACTAACTTTAAATTTTTGATTTTTTTTTTTTGTAGTCACAAAAGTTACAGCACAACATGGCATTCCTGGAATTATTCAACAAGACCCATATAAGTGTTGAGGGTTCAAGAGATTATGTAGACAATAAGTTTGTGTCATTAGTGTAAAAAATTTTATTATTGTCTTATTTATATAATTGTGTCAATTAAAATGTCTCATTGATTACATATATTTTAACATTTGTTGTTGGAAGAAAACTATGTTACTTCTTTGCAAAAAAAAACTATAGGGACAATGTGTCTACGTATCTAGATTTTAACCCTCAGTGTTGTTTTCAAGTTATTGGAAGGCTTAAGACTACTCTGACACACATTTATGGGTTTAGAACACATTTTAAGACACAACATATTTTCCCTTTTGCTAACATTTCATATTCAAATGTTGTGAGCTATAGCCTATACTGTCTTTTAGTTCCTAATACTGTTAGTAACATAGTAATCATCTAAAGACATGATTGTAATGAAGATTGATATGTCAACAATAATGACTAAGACCAACACTCATATGTTGTTGTCTCCAACATTAAGTAGTTATTCACGGCATTCTCGTACGATACAAGAGAAAGACATATTTCTGACCAAATTTTTCCATCAAAAATAAATCCATTGGAAATAACCATGCATTTCCAATAGAACTTAGATTATTTTCAAGCGAAATTTCATAAAAAATAATATAAAAATAATAGAGTTTTTATACAAAAATTTCATAAAAAATGAATACCCATCGTTAAAAGTTTCGACACCTTAGTATTCATGTGTGCCAACTCTTTCAAATACCCTAAATTGCTCTGATTATAAACTTTTTTGGTCCCTCAAATTGCATAGAATCCAAACACATTTCCAAATTGTCTTTTTGATTATTCTTCAATAATCGAAGACAATTAAGAGATGTATTCTAATAGTCCCTCTTTTTTACGTTTTTCTATTTATGATTGCTTGTTTGTGATATTATTATATTCTTTTTCATCTTACTAACATGGTTCCCTTTTGTAGTGACTATCATGCATTCATATTTAAGATTTGTTTTCAAAAAATATCTACAAGGCACTATTTTGTATCGGTATCTTTTTAGTGCCTAATATAGAATATTTAAATTTTTAAAATTTAATTCGAGAGTTATTTTCATTAAAAATCCTTATGCTTCTCAAACCTTCGCGGCGCATAGGTGACATAAAATTTTCTATCAAAACCTAGATTTACAATTTTCAAAAATATTAATGCATAAAAAGGAATTATATCAAAATAAAGATTAAATGGTATTGATTAGGTCGAATCAAAGCAAGATATAGTTAGCGAGTATCGATTTCGGGCGTCATAAGGGTGCTAATATTTTCCTACGCATAACCAGCTCCTAAAAGCAACTAACGAATCCCTGGACCTTGTAGACCTTGAAATTAACATTTTAAGTTTCGTAACTCTGAATATTATTTTCAATAGGCATCCGATCATGCGTAGCCTAAAATGATTAGTGGTTACTCCAAATTTATAGTTACTTCATGGTAACCTTCCAAAACCAATAGGATAAGTGAGTCATCCAACAGTTTTTCTCTCTTTCATATCACTATGCCTAATCTAAGTCCCAACCAACGAAAAACTCAAAGGCTCTGACTAAACACCATATATCTTTTAAGTCAAGTGCGCCTACTTTGGATCGTCCAAAGATAAGAAAAGAAAAAAGGTGTACATGAAGACAATGGTTAATATATTTTTTATTGATTTATTAGTTTATAATTAATTTTAAAATTATTATGTTTATAATTAGTTTATTATAATTGTTAGATTCGTGATTCTTTGGCATTCTCTATAACAGTCTTGGCGATGGGATCATGGAACAACCTTTTCCTTGATGCACTCTAATATTGCACTTTTAGGTCGACTGATGGCTGCAAGATCTAGTTTTCGACTTAGCGCATCAACTACAGCATTAGTTTTCCCTGGCTTGTCCTCTATGCTGAAATCAAACTTTGCCAATTAAACCTGCCATGTTTCTATTTGGGGGATGACTTTTTCTAGGTTGGAAAATAACTGTTTGCAAACATTATCAGTAAAGACAATAAACTTAAACCCTAACTTGTAATGTCTCCATGTGCATAACCAATGCACCACTATGGTCATCTCTTTTTCTTGGACCGTATACCATCTTTCAATTCCATTAAACTTATGACTCTCGAATGCCATAGGATTGCATTTATTCATATTATAATTGAGGTTGAGATATAAATGGTTGAGAATATATATGGAATTATGGATTAAGAATATATTTATATTAATAATTGTGTAATTTTGTTAATAGATCTTATGTACATGCGAACGATATTTTTATGTAATCACGCGATGGAGCTAAACTTCTAGTGTAAGATATAGTGATGAAGGTGGATCTAATTAGTAAATCGAGATTTTGAATAGGATGATTTGTATAACATTTTAAACAATTATTTATAATTTTTATTTAAATACTATTATACTTTTATTTATGAACTTTTATTTAATTATTGCATTAATTATATTTAATTTGTTTTGTAATTACAAAATAACCATTTTAATTATATTGGTTGTTATATATGAAATTTACTATTGTAATTATATACATAATTATACTTATACATTTATTACTATAATTAAAATTATATATAAATAATAATTTATTTTATTTTATTTTAATTTAAAATTCTATCGTAAATAGTTATTATCGATGGTGTCACCACATGCTCGACCTTTAAAACTTTGGATGATCCAAAGAGCATAGCGCGCTCTACTTAAAATAATTGATGCTTGATTATGATCGAGCCTTTGAGTTATCTCATGATTAGGACTTTGATTCAGCATAATAATGGGGAGGAAAGGGATGAGATCGTCGGGTGAATCGGTCATCCAATTAGTCTCAGATGGCCATCATGAAGCGGCTATAAACTTAGAGTTGCCATCAATCATTTTAGGTTGGGCAAGATTAGACACCTATTAAAAATAATATTATTAGTTATAAAGCTTAAAATATTGATTTCAAGGTCTACAGAGTCCAAAGATTCGCTAGTTGGGCTCAGGAGTTGGTTATGCACAGGAAAGGATAAGCCTCCACATGACACCCAAAATCGATACCTACTAACTATGTCTCACTTTGGTCTCGGTTAAATTGATTCCATTTGGTCTATATTTAGATACAATCCTCTTTAATGCATGAAGTTTTGGAAACCTAAACTCGAGTTTTTTTATTAAGAAAAATGAGATCGCCTATGCGCCTTAGAGATGTGAGAAACATAGGGATTTTTTATGAAAAGAATGTCCGGATTGGAGTTTTAAAACAATTTGATGTTTTGTGTTAGGCACTAGAGAGATACCGATACGAAACACCGCCTTGTAAATTTTATTGGAAAGGAAATTTTACATATGGATGCACTATAGTTACTACAAAAAGAAACAAGTTATTAAGGCGAAAAAAATGAGAAATACAATAATATCATAAACAAGCAATCGTAAACACAAGAACGTGAAAAATAGAGATAATCAAAATGTATTTCATTTTTGCCTTTGATTATTAAAGAATAACCGTGATGACAATTTTAGAGACTGATTTGGATTTAGTGGTAATTTAAAGAAAAAAGATGATTTTTGTCAAAACAATTTTGACAAATCTGGAAAAGAGACAATTTTAGTTTGTTTTAGATAAAAGCAGGGTCAGAACATCCCCTGGTGAGGTGGGTTAAAGTATCCTCTTTAAGTAGTGAGGTTGAAGTATATCCAAAGTTAGGAAAACATTTAGGAACAAAGAGAAAATTTAAATTAAAAAAAAGGGGTTAGAGTTTTCTCTTTGAGTAGTGGAGTTAGAGTATCTCCACTAGTGAAAATTGTAATATGAAATCCCTTATTTTGTATTTTTATCTTGATCTGAGTCAAAAGGGGTTGATGTTGTGAGGAAGAATAAACGGGTGCATTTTGAGACATCCGAACATCTCGATAAAAGGAGATTCAAAAATTCGATTAAAAATAGGGGACAACATTGTATCATTTCTATTTTTGGATTTTTTTTAGGTGTATCTATAGACTTAGAGGGTAAATGAGGTACTATTGTAAAGGTAGCTCAATAAGGTTTAATATAAAAATAGTCCAAAAATTCTGGGAAATCATTTTCTAGAGAGAATTAATTTTTGAATTTAAGTCGATCTTGACACTGGTAGCATGTATAAGGAAAAAGGCATAATCGACTTTGAAAAATCATTCAAAGCTTTTCCGAAATTGTTAGATCATGAACAATACCTTTTCAGAAAGGGAATTTTGTGAACTTTTTATGAAAAAATATTTGAAAATTTTGTAAGAATCACCTGATGGGCCAAAGTGGCCCAAACAAAATGTTGCATGTTGGTTCCAGGGGTTCCAGACAGTAAAGGTTTTAAAAATCATAACACCTTTATCCGGGATGATCTGAGGGCAAATAAGGCATTGTTAGAAAGGTATTTCGATGCCATTTAAAGGAAAAATATTAGAAAAATCAAGGAAAATATTTTGTAATTCAAAAATGATTTTTCAAGCTCAGACTATAGTGTTGTCAAAGCAAAAATAGGGGGATTATTCGATATTTTAGTTTTTTTGAAGATAAACTTGAGTCTAGAATGTCTGAACATCCATGACAGAAAGTAACATAGGCTTCACAAGTTTATTCAACAATCCTGGAGTAGTATGGGATGATGAAACAACCCGTTGACCATGTCACCAAAAAAAACACAAGGCTTAAGATCAAGAATTAATACTAAAAAGGATTTCCTTTTTTTTCTTTGAAAAATGAACTTATTTCGCCATAAATCCAAAACTGAAATGTTTATCCACCGCTAAGATTGGAAGATCAATTTTATGAGAGCATTAAGTCCGTGCTATTCTTCATCTATTGGAGGTAGCATAAACTTGACTTGGGGATTTCTGTTAGAAAACCAGATTTTTAATAAACAAGCATGCATCTTGATAGGAATAGCATAAACAAAACATAACATGCACTAAGATGAACAAGGACAAAACATTCAAACAGACATAAGTGACATGTTAACATGGAAATAGGTGACAAAAATCTAAGATGACAAATAAGGTGTATAAACTTATTTAAACAAAAGAACACAGACTAAAGTTGTCAAGATAGCATTTTCATGCATGAGACTTTTTAAAACATAAGAAAATGAATGAATGTACATAAGACATGTTAAGGTGGACATTTAAACATGTGTTAAGCATATGAAAATAGATGAAATATGATCGAAAATGCATAGATAAGGGGGTTGTTTTGATGGTAGAATTAAAGATAAGATGTTTGGCCCTAGGCAACGTCAAGGCAACAAGAGAGCATCAACACTCTAAGACTACAACAAACAAGGCAACAACAATGTATGAGAACTTTAGAAGGGTCATGGTAACATAGAGAGGTCACTAGGATGATGAAAATATTGAAAAATTAGAGAATATCCAGAGTTAAGTGGAGAAAATATACTAAAAGTTTCAAGCTTCAGCCTTTTATTTGAATAGCAATTTTGAACTTCACCTTTTTGGATTAAACAACAAATGAGTGATAAAAATGAGGGGCTTTCTAGTTAGGTATGGACAAAAGGGAATTTTGAGAGGGACTATAAGTGACATGAAGGTTTTTAGAAGGACTTTTGGTGATGGTTTTGAAGGGATCCAAAAATGGAAAAGAGTTTTTTTTTGTTTTTGGTGGGAGTGGAAAACAGAAGGAATGAAGGAATGAATGAGAGTTTTTCTATTGGGAATCTCCTCTTTTTTTCTTTCAGCTGAGTCCAAGGTTGGCTTATATAGCCATAATGACAAAAGATAAAAGGGTAAGTGTATTTTGGGGTTTTGGTGCATGTACCTTATGCAGAAGTCAAGTATAGTGCTTAGTTGCCATGTAAATCCATTGGTTTGCTCAGCAAAAATAGTGGATCTAGACTACTTTATTCAGTTGAGCATTGGGTAAGTTTAGCCTTAGCCTTGGACAAATTGCCTAATGTCATGAAATCTCATTTATGGTTAGCTATTTAGACCTCAAGATTTTGTTTAAATCCACTCACAAGCCCAAAGATGAAGCCTAGTATAAATTTTGATATTTTTTGTGCAAGAAACTTGTTTGAATCAGATTTTGAATTAATGTTGTAGCGGCTGAAAAATGGCTCGAGCTAGGCAAACATGTCTTTGTGTATCGATACACAAGGCACTTTAACCCATGAGTATTGATACAATGAACTGTGTATCGATACTAAGAGCAAAAAATGTTTCCAGTCTTGAGACTTAGAGGCATATATCAATACTTCATAGACTTTGTCAATGCTTATGCTTGTGTATCGATACTTTCTACCAAAAATCACAACTTTAGCTACTGCCAAGGTATGTATCGATACAGGTTTGCTAGGTATCGATACCACATCTTAGGTATCGATAGCAAACCCTCGTATCGATACCATATGTGACGATTCAAATTTTTGGTGCCATAAAGCCTCGTATCAATACTTGTGTACTAATAAAACTTGCATGTACCTCTAGCTTCTTGATTTTCCTCAACTTGGACACAAATAGCGAGAAATTGGTTTGGGTACTCATCTAAATGACTCTGATGATACCATGAAAAATGACCTTTGATGCCCCATCTTACATTTTTTTCTAAGGTGACCCATAAGTATTTCAGACCTTTCAAAAAAAAAATTTCACCTAGCACCATGTCCTAGTTTTTATTTCTATTTTCCAATTTTATTATCTTTCACCTAAGTCCTAGGATGCCAAAAACTGGCTTGAAAAAAATGAGGTGTTTTACCATTTTTATTTCTAGTAATTCTTTGCGACAAAAATTTCATTGCTAATAACTCTTCATTCCGTCATAAATACTTACTCAAAATAAAAATTTTATTGGAAATAGTTCGATGAAAATAATATTATTTTTGACAAAAAAATTTTTCACAAAAATATTATCATCTACTTCATGTATTGCGAGAATTTTTTTGTGATGAAAAGCCTCTCTCTTTGTAATGGTATGAACAATAGTAGCGGCAATAGATCCAACAACATATCAAATTCCCAAGTGCTAGTGGTAGTGTTGTTGTACACTTAGGCATGGAGCGAGTGCTCTCCAATTATGCTACTGAACCATCTATTTTTTTCTTTATATTCTACAACACTTGATGTCGTTACAAAATTAATTATGAATTAGACAAATAAGAAATCAATTAAAATCATATTCAAAAAATTTGAATAAAATTTATTATATATAATTATTAAAACTTGTAAAAAATTATCGATGAAAAATTTTGTAAATAATGATTTTTTTGATGGAATTATAATATAAGTAATTCTATCGCAATTAAATATTTCATTGGATGGAATATTCTATAAGAAATACTTTATTTCTGAAGAAATTCAAATTCCATCAAAACAAGCAAAATTTTTTGATAAAATATTATCAACAACTTGAATATTTTCAACAAAATTTCTATATTTCTCGATAAATTTGTGGTAAAAAAAAAATAGTGTTGCCTTTCATATTGTCTTGTTTGTAGAACAATTATTAGAGTTATGCACACATTTACACAAACCCAAATCCTAGAGGTTTTTTTTTTTTTTCTTTTTTCGTTGTGTATATCCATGGATTAGGTAATGGCCACTTTAAGGAAAACACATTTTTAGTATTACTATGATTCACATTTATTATTATTTTTCACAAACATATTTGTCTATTTATTAGGAATAAAAATCTAAGAGATTGTTTGATAAACTGAAAATATTAAGCCTTGAAAAATTAAGTACTAATTTTGTTTAGTAGTGAATTTACAAGTACTGAATTTGTATTACAAAAGCTATTTGATATGTTACTAAGAATAGTACTCAATATCATTATATTGTTTGATAATTGTAAATATTAATTTTTAAAATTATTAATTTTACAATTTTAATTTTATTAACATAACATTTTTATATTATTTTTTATAGTTTTGGATAAAAGTTGGAAGAGTAATTAAGTAATAAGTAGCTATCTACCTACTTATTCCATTCGATACTCTTTTGTTAAAAATTTCTATTAAATAACAATTATTAAACACATTAAAAAGTTAAAAAATTAAACTAATGAAAATTTTCTATATCTGTAATTGATATTTCAACATGTGAAAAGCTAAATTTTACGATTATATGGAGGGTAATTTACATTTTAGGTCATTAAACTTAGCACTAACGTTCGTATAAGTCATAAACATTTAATTTTATCAAATTACATTATTAAACTTTTATTATTAATAAATTAAGTCACTTATGCTATTTCATTAAGTAATTCTAACAAAAATAACTAATTCAATATGCATACATGCTTAATTTTTTACACCTCATTAGGATAATGTTTAGTAGAAATATATCACTTATGCATGCTAAGTTAGCTTTTGTGTCAGAATTACCTAATGAAGTTAATATAAGTAACTTAGTTTGTTAATAATAAAAGTTTAGAAATGCAATCTTATGAAATTAAAGGTTTGTAACTTATATGAAAATTGATACTAAATTTAGTGATCCAAAATATAAATTATCTAATAGACGGAAGACTGTTATTTCTTAACTTGTATTAATTCAAAATCGTATCTAGAAAAGAAAAGAAAAATCTCTCAAGCTAACCAGCTCAAAACACTAATAAGAAACAAACTAACATTTTACGCTTAACCTAATCTCAGAACTTTTCGTAATTTTAGATATAATATGATTATATAATATACATACAGTACAAATAAAAAATTAAAACATAGCACAAAATATATTATTACACGAAAAGTAACACATAGATAAAGCAAACGTACAAATTTATCAAAATCTATATAATATGAATTATTAATATTTCATAACTCATAATCTATCTAAACATATAATATCTTAAATATAATTATAATATAAAAATAGTGAAAACACGATACGAATACATACGTTAATTATATATATAGACACACACTTGGTGTCCTTATAATGAGAATTATTGCTTGGGACAACCGCGGGTGTATACTCCTCCAA
>JBBYHO010504742.1:0-21790 GCA_038382025.1 Adansonia gregorii | reverse complement strand
TAATATAGCTAACATATATGAAATAAATAATTTCATATAAATTACCAAATTCATTATCTTTGAACAAAAACTAAACTAGACTAAATTTGTTAAATTAAATTACAAAAAACAAACAAAATCATAAATAATTTCATTTAAATTAATCATTACCTAATCTTCCAACAACAATTAAACTAAATTTGTCAAACTAAATTACAAAATATTAACAAAATCGTAAATAATTTTTTATAAATTATTAAATACATATCTTTCAGCATAAAAAAAACCTTAATTTAACAAACTAAATTATAAAATATTGACAAAATCATAATTATTTTCATATAAGTTAATCATTACCTAATCTTCAACAAAAATTAAACTGTATTATCAAACTAAATGACAAAATATTAACAAGATTGTAAATTATTTTCTTGCAAATTACTAAATACATAATCATTCATCAAAATATAAACCTGATATCAAACTAAATTAAAAAATATTAACAAAATCAAAAATATTTTCATTTAAATTAATTATTATCTAATCTTTTAACAACAATTAAACTAAATTTATCAAGCTAAATTACAAAATCGTTAATAATTTCATACAAATTACAATATACGTCATCTTTAAAAAAAAATAAACTAAATTTATCAAACTAAATTACAAAATATTAACGGTCGCAATGTGGCTAGGGCATGAATCCCTAACCACCGGACTTAAATGCGGGTGAATCCTTCATTTCTCAATTTTTTTCTCTTTCGTTCATATTGGGGACCAACTAGCTGGAGTGAATTACTCACTCGACTTAACCCTAAATGGTCATTACAAAATGACCATTTGTCTTGGATTCACTACTAATCTATTTTTGGCTAGGTGAGATTGCTCACCTATTGGAGTTCATATTTTGAAGGTTACGAAACCTTCAAAAGCAAACTTCGATGTCTACATTAATACCAGAGATCGTATCAAAAGGTTTATGAGTCTGTTACTATCACGAGTAAAGATCAATCCCTCTTATCACGCCTAAAAATTATTACTTTTTAATAACATGTTAATTTAAATCTTGATTTTTATTTAGTTTTTGTATTTGGTATTTTAATTGTAATTCCCATATTTCAATATTTTCCTAAACTACGTTTATTATTGCATTTGACAAAATTAAGGTTCTAATATTTTTCAAAATCAAAATGTTGTTCATACCCCACCATGTGAAGCTAAATAAATACGAAGTTTATTTCATGAAATTCAAAGAATCCTAATTTTACTCATTTTGAAAAAGGATATCCCATTATTAAAATATTTTGTGAAACCTCTCCCATATACTAGGAGATGTCCTACGTATCACTTTAATTCATAGATCTTGCCTTGATTTTTGGAAAACTTTGGTTTTAGTGAAAAATAAAAATAAAATAACAAAACTCAACCTCAGACTCAGACTCGATCGAAGAGACCAGAATGTTCCCTAAAGTATACCTTTGACATGAAAGTATCCCAGTGACCCTAATGGACTCGATTTTAAGATAAAACTACTAAAATGACTTCTAAAGTATACCTTCGACATAAAAGTATCCAAGAACATTAAAGGACTTGATAATTATATGAAATGATTAACCTATCCTTAAAGTGTACCTTTGATGTGAAAGTAGCCTGGTGAGCCTAAAGGACTTGGTTCTTAAGGTACTATTACCAAAATGCCTCTAAGGTATATCTTCGATATGAAAGTATCTCGATAACCTTAAAAGACTTGATAATTATATGGAATGAAAATCATACTCTAAATGGGTAACTTATGGCAAATGTGACCTAAAATACAAAATCAGAAACTAGGTGTAAAAAATGCTAAATACAACCATGCATAAGCCATGAAAGGATTAGAATTTATTTTAGCACATATAAACATGATTCAGAGGATTTAAACTTTGAAAATATGGTTTTAATGAAATTTAAGCAAAAATCTAGGAAGTAAGGTCATGGCTCCAAGCCTAGCCTTTAAAACACAAATCCTGTTATGGCTTAAGCATAATCACCTTAATAAATAAAGATCATGAAGCTACCATCAAAAGATAGAGAAGATAAAAATGAAAACAAAAAATGAAATGAAAATGATTTTAGAAAGAAAACTAAAAGAAATATAACTTTCTCCAAAAAAAACTCTTAATTTCAACGCTTAAAACTCAAAAATAATTTTTTTTCAATGAAATTTAGTTGAAATTAACTAGAAAAGCTAAGAAAGAATAAAAGAAATATCATCCCCTATTTTTTAGGGGGAGAATTTGGTCAAGCATTGGTGAAACCCCCTTAGTTGAATTTCATCTCTATTTTTTATGCATTTTTAATATTTTATTGACAATTTGGTGAAATTTGGTTAATTCGTGTCATATCCCCTACGCTTGGTGTCATATAACTACTACCTTGTCTCCCCTTATTGATAAATTTAAATTGCACTTTATTTTATTCCTATTTTGAATGAAAAAAAATCTCTACACACAAAAAGATAAAATCTGATCTAATGGTGCTATATTAATTTGACTAGCCAAAAATTAATCCAATGGCTAGGAATGTGTTGAAAAATTCAACCTTAATTTTGATAAGCTGGAAAAATATTTGATAGTCAAAATTTGAATAAAAAAATACCTCATATATATTATTAGTTTAAAGTAAATAACATTTGATCTAATGGTTATCAAAGCACTTGACTTTGCCAAAAATTGATCCAATAGTTGGTAATGCATTGGAAAATTCCATCTTAATCTTGATTGGTTAAACAAGATGTTGGATATGCCACATGGTTTCTATTTGGATAAATAATTACCACAAGTAAAAGCACCTAATTAAAAGAATTCTCAGATTAAAATTGGAGTTTAAATTCTATACTTAAATTTCAAGAATAAAACGGTTAATTAAACAATTATTTATCCAATTAAAGTGAGTGACAATCAAATTAAATAAACTTTTCATGTGGAAAAAGAAAATTCCAATTACAAAATTCCATTAAAAAAGGGTAATAAAAAAAATCTATTCATGGAATCCCAATTACAATTCATATGTATTAAATATTTACATAAAATAAATTTAGGATTGGAGTCCCTAATTGAAAATCTTATGAACGTGCAGACAACAAATTTCATCCCAGTTCATTTTTTGATAATCTTGAATATTTGAGACTGGAAACTTAATGGCTACACTCATTAGGAATGATTTTTTCTAGATAAACAAGACATTTTTAAGACCTTTTTAGTCATGGTTAAATGGTCATAAGTTTAGGTGATAGAAAAAGTTATATTTTGATCTCTAATTTTGATATGCAAAATGAATATTTAGGAGAAAATTATTTTTAATAGTTTCTTTTCAAAATTTAAAAATCTATCTTTGTAGATGATATCACAGTCAAAATTTTCATTTTTAGGAATTTTTTGAGAATTTTTTTGTTAAATTTGATAAATCGACTTTCGTATATTTTTACCAATATCTGTGTGGTATTTATGCTGACGTGCACTTCAAAATATTTGAAATATTCAAGGAAAAATATCAGTTGACATTTTATACCACAAGGTGTCAAGTTGCCAATTTTAGTAATTAATTTTGAATTTTTATAATACTGCGAGTATCGTATTCGTAAATTTTTTTGGTAAAAATATCTCAAATTCTGGATTTTCATCTGTACTATTTTGTAAATTAGTATTTAGATAATATGTTTTATTTTATTTATTTTTATTTAAATTTCAATGAATTTTTTGAAACTTTCTCGGTTTCAGAATACAAACTTTTCTTTATCTGTAAACTGTTTGGTGGAATTTTCATAGATTTTGAATTTTTAAATTCTTTAAATATTCACATTTGATCATCATTAAATTAGTTTTCAAAAATCATTTATTTATTATAAGTTTTAGGATTTTTCTTATTTCTAAAATAGAAAGCTTTCTATTCTGCAAAATTTGTTGGGAAGATTTTTCTAGGTTTATAATTTTTAAAATTTCTCAAATATTATTATTATTTAATTTATATTAAATCAGCTTTGAAAATTTTATTTTTATTTTATGAGTTTTGCATTTTTTCATAATTTTTCATGTTCCTAAGATACAAATTTTTTACATCATAAATTTTTTAGGGGGCTTTTACTGAGTTTATAATTTTTAAAATTCATCAAATATTTTTATTAATTTCATATTAAGTTAGTTTTTGAAAATTTAATTAATTGGATGAGTTTTGAATATATATATATATATTAATTTTTATCCGAAAGGATTTTCTTGTATAATTTTACGAGAAAAATGCACATTAAGTAAGGTCCAGTATAACATGGCCATAAATAATGTGTGTTTTCCCTTTGATAATGAGCATAATAATATTTTTTAATGAGCCTAATACGATCATAAAATTTTGCTGACCAACTTTATCAATTATGGGACTACATAATATGCCCCAAAATGTATGACTACAAAATTTTGCCATAATTGTATGACTACATAATATTGCCATAATTGTTTGACTACAAAATTTTGTTATCATTATTTCATTTCCAAATTTGTTTATAATTATTAACTTTTTATTTTATGTTTTATTATCATTATTTTAAATTTTTTAATGTATGATTATGTGCTACTAGTTTCATAGAAACTAGCCTAGTTGATTTTCAACTTATCCCTATCAATTTAGTTAGTTTCTAATTACCAATTAGGTGGTATTATCTAGGCAATCATGATAATATTTTTGAATGATCTTAATTGCTTGTCAAATTAATGCAAGTTGCATTTTTTATGCTAATAATGACAAAAATAATAAATTAAATAAATTAAATTATTTTTTTCTTGGAATTTCAGCCAAGAGGATTTGGTGATCTTTTTGGCCAAACCTCCCCCTTTACAAAAGGGGGAGGATTTGTTTTCATAAGAGATTTGGAGAAAAAGCTTGAAAAAAGAACAAGAAAAAAAAAGCAAAAGAAAAACACTTGAAAATATTTAGTTTTCTAATCTTTGTTAAGGTATAAGCTTCATTCTTTTTTGTTTTTCTTCATTTTTCTTTATTTTTCTGCTCATCTGTGATTCAAAACCATGTTAAGGCTCATGGATTTTCATCAATGTTAAAAGGCTAAACATGGTGATTTTGTATATTTTTACATTTGATTTTTTTTTTGTGTTTTTTAATTATTTCTTTATTTTTGCTGTAAAATATGTTGTTGTTGTTGAGATTTTAATTTATTGCACATGTGTGTTGATGTATATGTAGTTTCCCATTTATTTTCATGTTAATACATAATTAATTATATTTGTATATTTATTTTTATTTTTATTTTGGTTTAGTAATGTTTATTTATGTTCATGATTTTTTATGTCAAAGCATGCTTACGTTTGATATTTTTGGTTTGGCTAAATTTGATAAGTTCTTTTAATGATGATTTTGTGCATATTTTTGTAATGATTCCATGTTTTTCTTGTTTTTATGTTATTTTATAACATTAGGGAACAAAAGGACTAATTGGCAAAAATATATAAACTCTTTTAGGTTGTTTTTGGGTTTGGCCAAAAGCTTCACAGATAACTTGGAAACTGATTTTGTGTATTTTATTATCATGTTTTAAGTATTTTTCACACTTTAAGGGGCATTTTGCAATTTCACAAAGTTTAAGGGTTAGTTTGCAAAAAATAAAAAAATTTTGTTTTATGGTCAAAGGTATTTGACCGAACCTTCATATGGATGTTTGTTATGATTTACATGTTGATTTTTACCTAATTAATTATATTTTATGACGATTTAAGTAGGTTTTTTTTTTATTTAGGCACCTAAGTGTAAAATCAAAAAAGTTTAGGGACCCTTAGAGAAATCTAGCATTTTTAGGACAAAATGGTCATCTTTAGCATGAAATCATCCACTTAGACTATTTTAAATTTTTTTTTAGCATTCTATTAGTCCTCCGATGGGATGTTAAAATATTAAAACCTTTCATATTCTTTCAGTTCTCCAATAAGATACGAAATGCAATTTGTTTTTTGAAAATTTAGGGGGCTTAGTGGCATTTTTGCATTCTAGGTTACTTTGAAATCCAAACTACCCATTTAGGGTATTTTAGGTAAAACAAATTTAGGTTTTTTAGTCAATTTAGGATTAATATTTAATTTTGAAAAATTTAGGGATCCATTAGCAATTTTTGTACTTTAGGTCATTTTTGTTATCTAAATTACTTATTTAGAGTAAAAAAATAGCATTACTTATCTTTTTATATCCTTTAGGGTTATCGAGATACTTTCATGTAGTATACCTTAGGGGTATTTTTGTAATTTTGTTAGAACAAAGTCTTAGGTAGTCATCGGGATGCTTTTATGCCAAAGATGTACATTTAGGATAGGTTCAGCCTTTCATAATCATTTTTATGTCCTTTAGGGTTACCGAGATCTTTCATGTCAAAGGTATATCCTAGAGGTATTTTGGTAACTTTGTTAGAACCGAGTCTTGGGTAGTCATCAAGATGCTTTTATGCCAAAGATGAGCATTTAGGATAAGTTCAACCTTTCATGATCATTTGCATGTCCTTTAGGGTTACCAGGATACTTTCATGTCGAAGGTATACTTTAGGCGTATTTTTGTAACTTCACTAGAATCGAGTCCTAGGTAGTCATTAGAACGCTTTTATGCAGCATTTAGGATAGGTTCAACCTTCCATAATCATTTTTGTATCCTTTAGGGTTATCGAGATACTTTCATGTTGAAGGTATACCCTAGGGGTATTTTGGTAATTTTACATTAAAAACTAAGTCTTATGTGATTACTAGGATACTTTCATGTCAAAGGTACACATTAGGAATAGATTCGTCATTTTGGATTGTTATCTAGTCCTAGGATGTTCTATAAATATTTTCAATAAATATAAAATTTTCATTTTAGAAAATTAAAGCAATGTCTCTAAGTTAGAATAATATGTAGAATTTCTCCTAAAATATTAAAGAGGTTTTATGAATTATTTTAATAACGAGATATCATTTTCAAAATAGAAATAGAGATTTTTATAAATTAAAAAAAAACCCTTTCACATTCCTCTGGCCCTCCACTAGGGCACGGAAGATATTTTGAATTTTAAAACCTTTCGTGCTCCTTTGGTTTTCTACTGGGATACAAAGGAGAATGATAAATAGCTTTCATGTTACACTGGTCATCCGATGGAATACGTAAGAGATTTTGATTTCCAAAATTTTAAAAACTCGATCTTCCTAACACGAAATAATAAATTTGTTTCATAAACTATTATTTTGGGAATTTATAATTAAATGCCATACATTGAAACTGAATAAAAATTAAAATTCAAGTTGACATGTGATTAATAAGGTACCAATTTTTAAGCATTACGAGAGGGTCGATCCTTACTTGTGATTATAACTAACTCCCAAACCCTTTTATATGATCATTGGTATGATTACGGGCCTCAGAGTTAGCATTCTAGGGTTTCGTAACTCTTAAAATATAAACTTCGATAGGTGACCAATCTCACTTAACCCAAATAGATTGGTGATGACTTCAAATAAATGGTCATTTTATAATGACTATTTAGGGTTAAGTAAAATGAGAGGTTCACCTCGACCAACTAATACCCAAAATAAGAAAATATCGATAATGATATGGCTTATAGAAATAAGAGAATATAAAATAGCGATAAATTTAACAAATATAGGGGTGAAGGCCATATAAATCAGCCTTGGTTAGGATTCCCATCCGAGCAATGTTGCGACAGAAAGAATTAAATCAAAAGGGCTAAAGTCTAAAAACATGCGAGTTGAATTAAAACTAATATGTCCTGCATATGATGAAATTCAATTAAAAATTTAATCATGAAAAATTTCAATAAAGAGACCATAAAGAGAAATTAAATTGAAGAAATTGGTGTGCTATAAGCTCTAGTTCAAAATTAAAGAGACCATAAAGAGAAATCGAATTAAAGAAATTGGAGTGCAATAAACTCTAATTCAAAATTAAAGGGTATAAGTGGAAGGACCAAATTGTAAGAAAAAAATTGTATGAAAATTCTTATGTTCAAAGGATAAAATAAAGTTCCATATGTAATACATCAAATAAAATACAAAAAAAAATAAAAAATTGATCAGGTAAGAATTTCAATTTTAAAATCTGTCAATCTAATTAGGAAAATTTCGATAGAAAACCTAAAAAAAGTTCAAAAAAATCAAGTTTATAAATCATGAGAATTTTCTAAAATCTTATATGTCGAAAGTTTAATTCCCATAAAATGAATAGTGGAAAATTCCATGCATTAATATCCTGGATGGGATATTCATGCATGAATTAAAATAAAAATGAATAAAATAAGTGAAAATAAATAAATAAATAAATCCCCAAGTGTTGACTTCCAAAAAGAATTTTATAAATAAATTGAAAAAATTTAGTGTGAAAAAATAATTAAAAATTCCAATCTCATGAAAAGTTTAGAAGAAAAACCCTTAACAAAAAAACTGTATCTGAAAAAAATGAAAATTCAGGAAATGAATAGAGTTTCAAAAGGCTGAATTTGCATTAATTTATTGAAAGTATGTGAAAAAATAAAAAATCCCATACTCAAAAAAATTCCATGAAAAACATTACAGAGAAGAAATGTTTGTATTTTATAGACGAGAGAATTCCAAATATATTCAAATTTAGAAAACGCATTTCTCAAAATACTAATCGATAGAAATGAAAGAAATTTAGAATCTGGAACAATCTTTACCAAAACATTTTCAAAAACTCATGATACTGTGAAAAATTCGAGTTAAACAATAAATTTAACAATTTGACATCTTTTAATATAAACTGCTCAATAACTTTTTCTTATACATTTTGGATTTTTAGAATAAGTATCGGCATATATACTTCAAGGAAATCAATGAAAATATACGACGCTCGACTTACAAAATTTTGCAAAAAATTCTATAAAATTTTAAAAAATGAAAAATTTGACAATGATATCATATTTAAAAATAAATTTCAAAATTCTACTAGAATACTTTCAAAAACTAACTTTTCCTCCCTAGCATTTGTCATTCTATGGGGGGTTTGTCCTCTATAGATCCTAAAACTATAATTTTTTGACTATACACGTGATCACTCATCTTGATATGACCAAATAGGTCTTGAAAAAGCCAAATCCACTTAAAGGAGGTCGACCCCTATCAAGATAGCTACCCGATTCTCGATCTCAAATAGATTGTTAGAGAAAGGGTTTAGACAAAATTAGGTGCCTATATTAGCAAAATCGTAAATAATTAATCATTATTTAATCTTTCAACAACAATTAAAACCAATTTATCATTCTAATTACCAAAAATCCTTAAAATCAAACTAAATTACATGATAATAACAATACCCTAAATAATTTCACATAAATTAATTAGTACCTAATATTTCAACAAAAATTAAAAATTACACAAACAACAAATAGCATACCTTGAAAGAATGATGTTAGTGTTTTTTAGAAGAAATAAGAATAAAAAAACACAGATGCAGTGCTCCTTTTCTCAAATTATTTTGAATGAGAGAATGAGAAGAAGAACTTGTTATCACCTTATAAAAAAATATTTAAACAAAACATTAGGGGTTCTCAGGCTGCATGTCTACAGATGCAAAAGGTAAAATAAAAGGGTTCATAGGCCATTCACCCATGCAGACATATAGAAAATAAAACAAAACAAAAAAAAGCTATGAATCCCTTACCTTTTGCACATGGAGTCATGTAAAAACTAAAACGAAATGGGTCATCGGTCATTCACTTGTGAATAGAGGTGGCAAAATAAACCTGAATAAAAAATAACTTGAACTTGAAATGGCTTGAACTTAAATCCATAAGAGCCCGAATCTGAAGAAACTTGAACCTGGAAAAGCCCGAACCCAAGACTAACCTAAACCCGAGCTTGAACTTGAATTTAATGCTAAAAATAAAAATTATTAAATTGTAATTAAATTTTTTACAAAGAAAAAACTTGAATTATCAATCTTATTTTAATATTCTTTTAATTTTAAAAAACTTAATTTATATTTTATATATGATGAAATAATAATTTATCAAAAAGTAAATTATATCATGAGCTTTAAAAACATTATTAATAGAGTATATCATCCATTTATCACATTTTCTTTAATTTAATTACTTAAACTCATTGAAAATTGATAGTGTATCTATTTTACTAGTGAAATTTTAAGTGTTTCTTTGAATATTCTTATAGTATTATTGTTGTTTGAAATAATAATAATTAAAGTCTGATAATGGTATAATAAAGTAATTATATAAATTTAAAAAAATATAAAAGCCATAATAGATAATACCATTTAAAAAATGAAAAAAAATCATTTGCTAGACTTAGACTAGTAACTAGACTTGTACACGGGCTGACCAGTTCGGTTGGTCGGATCGAGCTTGAGCTTGGGTCTTAGATTTTAAGTTTCGAGTCAATCTAGCTTGAAACTTTGTTGTTTAAATAAAATAATATATTTTCATTTAAATTTAATTATAAAATATATAAATATTAATAAAATAGGCTTTTAATATTATGAACAGTGATTCGGGCTTAAATGGGTGGGCCAACCTGAGCCAAATTCAGGCCTAGGCTTAGAATTCAAAATTTTTTGGTTCATAGCTCGGCCCACAGACATCTCTGCTAGCAATATAATAGAAGAGAATATAAGGGTGATATATGTTGCAACTTACCCCGGGGTGGATCCTTGTGGATCTATGAGTGCTGACGACTTAAAATATTTTTCTAACTTGGAATGTCTTCTTGACCGAGACTTTTCCTTTGCAACATGATGAGAACAAGAAAGTGCAGATTCTTGACTTGTGATACAGTAAGGGGGGACCATATGATGAATCGTTTATCTTATTGGTCGCGAATGACCATCATAAAATAGCCAATGCTTGGAGTCACCACCGATCATTTTGGGCTAAGCATGATCAGATGCCTGTTGAAACCTATGTTTTTAGTTATGAAACTCAAAACATCAATCCCATGGTCTACATAATGCAAAGATTCATCATTTAGGTTCAGGAGTTGGTTACGCATGATGAGGTATGAACCTCTTTGCGACGTCCAAAATTGGTACTATACTAGCTAGGTCTTTTCAGTTTCGATTATTTTGACCTTAACTTGTCACTATTTTGATATAATCCTTTTTTAATGAATGAATCTTATAGCAATACAAATCCAGGTTTAATGAAAAAAGATTTAATCTCATATATGCCCCGGAGAGATGAGGAATATAGAGATTTTTAATAAAATGAACTCTTGATTTTACTTTGAAAATGGAATGTTCCACTTTGGGCACCGGAGAGACAACTATGCTGAACATTACCTTTAATTTTATTTGAAATGTTTTGAAAACATGAATGAAAATAATCATTACAAAGAAATCATGTTAGTAAGGCAATAGATGAAGTAACATAACATAGATCATTCAATGCAATGATAAAAAAAAAGAATGGACTATTGGAATTTATCTTGTAATTAGCATCGATTATTTGGGAATAACCGAATCGATAATTTTTGAGATGCATTTGGGTTTCTTGATTAAACAAGGTTTATTTGACATATTCATAGGGGTCCGAGAAAAGAAAAAAATTAATTGTAATTAAAAGACAAGGAAATGTAGGATTAGAGTATCCCCATGGATGAGAAATAATTTTGACAAAGGAAGTTTCTTTTAATCTTGACAATTTTGAAAGTGGGATTAGAGTATCCCTTCATAAGGTCGGGGTTGGAGTATCCCCATGGATGACAAAACTTCATGATTTCAAAAATTGGTGAACATTCGACGATTTTGGGCAAAAAGATTTATTGTGAATGAGGATGGTAAAGATGTAAAATGTGTTTGTGCCTTGATACGAGCCAATGGGATGTCAAAGCATGTTCTTAAGTCGATTAGGTTGATACAAAGACATTCGAATGTCTCAAGACGAAGCTTGGGAAAACAACTTAATTTTGACCATAATCGAAAACAGGGGATACATCGCGCTATCTTGCTTCTTGAATTTATTCTAATTGGTTTGAAAGATTTAAGGGTGGACAAGATACCAGTAGAAAGCTAACTCGACGAAGGTTAACCTTGAAATATTCCCTATATCCCAAAAAGTAATTTTCCAAGGGAATAAATTTTCAAGTTCGGATTGATTGAGCTACTAGCAGAGCATATAAGGGACAAGGTGTGTCAACATTTGGAAAATCACCCCTAACTCATTTGGTACCAAAAAATCACGAGCAATACCTTTTTGAAAAGGGGATTTCATGAATCTTTTACGAAAAATGCTTGAAAAATTTGGAAAAATCATTTAGTGGGCCGAACGGCCCAAGCAGGATACATGTTTGGATTTTAGAGGTTTTGGATAGTTTAGATTTAGAAAATCATAACTCTCTCATCCAGAATGATCCGAGGGCGAATAAGACTTCATTTTAAAGATAATTTGACATGTTTTGATAGAAAAATATTAGAAAATTCACAAAAAAGCATTTGGGATTTTAAAGTGATTTTTTAATTTGCAGCAGTTGTGTGGCCAGCAAAGGACAAAGCAAAGCAAGGGATATCTCTTATTTTTTTTATCTACGGGTCCAAACTCGAGTCAGTAACATTCGAACATCTATGACTGAAGGGAAAGAGTAGCATAAGCATCACAAGCTCATTTGCATAGCCCCAAAGTAGTTTAGGATGACGAAACAGCCCGTTGATCATACCACTCAAGGTTTTGACTCAAGGAAAAGGCACAAACATTTAAGGAATAATTGTAATATCATTTTCATTTCAAAATCAGAAGATTTGAGCTTGTTTAACCAAAATTCTAGATCTGAAAACTTAATTTTCCCCAAGATATTTTGCTAGCCCTAAGAAAAATGGTAAATCCATGCTAATCCTCATTGGTTGAGATTAACATGCTTAGCTTAGGGGGTTTCAAAAATCAATTTTGATAGCCATTAAACATGCATTTTGACAAGGAGAAGACAAAAAACATACAAGGGGATGGCACATAACATGAATAGGGATACTAACTTTACCGATGGTTTAGACAAAGGAAGTGTTATGCATTGTGACAAAAAATGTTATGAAAGCTAAAAATGACAATGATTCACGCAAGCTAATGTGTAAATACACTTAAAATGTGTTAGGCTAATGATTCATATATGGATTAAGGATAACAAGATGCATGGACATGGCATAAAATGCATGAGAAAGAGATATCAAACTAATAAAGATGAACGAAGGTATTTTGCACATCAAAGGGGCATTAAGGCATCCAAATCCTAAACTACCACAACCAAAAGCCATAAAAATGCATGATAATCCTAAGAGGGTAATGGAAATATAGAGAGCTCACTAAAATGATGAAGATACTAAAAAACAAAAAATTCAAGTGATAGAGTAAGAAGTTATACCAATAAACTTCAATTTTTGGTTGAACAGTTGGAACGGAAGAGATGGCTTGGATTTCCCTCATTTCCTTGTTGTAAATAAGCAAGAAAAAGAGAGAAACAATGAGGTTTTGGTTTTGGTATGAATAAGGGTGATTTTTAGAATGTGTAAAGGTTGAGAGTGAGTGTTTTAGGGCTATTTTTGGTTGGTGGGTGAAGAGCTACGGGATTTGATTTTTTTGATGAGTGAATATGTTTTTGGAAGCTGAAACAAGCTGGAATCTAACTCTTTTCAGCTGAGATAGAAGTGGTCCATTTATACCAGCATTTTAGAACCAAATTAGAAGTGTTTTTGGCTATTTCTTAAGGGGGATAAGGTGATGTCAGCATGGTGGCTATATGGTGGCTGCAGGGAACAACTTGTTGCCAATGTGATGGGCATAGGGTGGCTGGTTTAAATGCTAAAATGATTTTCCAACAAATAGGGTGGCTGATGGTGATATTGGTTAACAAGCTAAGAAGTAGGGTGATAATGTGATATTAACCTTTTTTGACCTAATTTAAACCTCAAAAAATGTTATGATTAATTCAAAAGTCTAAATTTGTAATCTGATATATGCTTTAATCTCCGTTGATGCAAAGAAATGAGTTAAAATTGAGTTTTGGATCAATGGTGGATGAGTAAAAAAATGCCCGAACTATGAAAATGGCCTACATGTATTGATACATTGCATAATGTATCAATATATTTGGTCTAAAAACCTTAATGGTATCGATACAATGAACATTGTATCAGTACAATAATCATTGTATCGATACTATGAACCTTTGTATTGATACTATGAACCACTATATCGATACATAGTGATAAGTATCAATACATTTCTTCACAGAATGCATGTTTTGGTCTTAGCATGGCCTAGTATCCATACATGAGGTCCTGTATCAATACAAAGGCTCATATATCGATGCATCTACATGTTGTATCGATACAAATAGGGACATTTTAAATTTTTGGATCGTTGGAGCCTTGTATCGATACATGAGAACCATGTATCGATACATTCAAGAAAAATTATGAATTTTCTCATATCTTTTTACCCTGGAAACCTTAAACTATGTCATTTGATGCCATACCTTTGCTTTTACCTTTGGTATGATCGACCTCTTTAAAACACTTTTTTTGCCAAGCGACATTATTGCCCGATGATCATCGCCTCCTCTCATGTTCATGCTCTAGATTGCTAAAAATTAGCCCGAACAAAATAAGGTGTTTACAGCTACCCTTATTTGATTGTTGTTGAGAATCAGGAATAAGGTAAAGAAATAGACATTATTTTGTCCAAGGTGAACGACGCTCCTCAGAACACTAAGGTGTTAGGTTTTCTAAGGTTTAACCCCCTTAGGCAGGTAGGTATGGAGTAAGTGGATCTTTGGTATAGGTGCCGCCAGCTTGTGCAGACTTTGACTCGCGTGTCGCCAACTTGTGCGGGCTTAGACTTAAACTTGGTGCCATCAGCTTGTGTGGGCTTTGACTCAGGTGCCGTTAACTCATACGGGCTTAGACTTAAACTTAAATGCCATCAGCTTGTGTGGGCTTTGACTCAGGTGTTGCTAACTCACATGGGCTTTGACTTGACTTGGGTGCCACCAGCTGTGTAGGCTTGGACTCGGATGCCGCCAGCTTGTGCAGGCTTTGACTTGACTTGGGTGCCACCAACTCGTGTGGGCTTTGACTCGGGTGCCGATAGCTCATACGGGCTTTGACTTAGACTTGGGTGCCACCAGCTCGAGTGGGCTTTGACTTAGATGCCGTCAGCTCATGCGGGCCAGCTCATATGGGCTTCGACTAAGGTGCCACCAGCTCGTGCGAGCTTTAACTTAGACTTAGATGCTACCAGCTTGTGTTGGCTTTGACTCGAGTGCTGCCAGCTCGTGCAAGCTTTGACTCAGACTTAGGTGCCACCAGCTTATGTAGGCTTTGACTCGAGTGCTGCCAACTCATATAGGCTTTGACTCAAACTTAGGTGCCACCAGCTCATGCGAGATTTGACTCGGGTGTCGTGAGCTTGTGCAGGCTTTGACTTAGGTGCTGCTAGCTTGTGCAGGCTTTGACTCAAACTTAGGTGCTGTTAGCTTGTGCAGGCTTTGACTCAAACTTAGGTGCCACCAACTCGTACGGGCTTTAACTCGGGTGCCACCAGCTCATGCGGGTTTTGACTCAGACTTAGGTGCCACCAGCTTGTGTAGGCTTTGACTAGGGTTCCACCAGCTCATGCAAGCTATGACTTAGACGTAGGTGCCACTAGCTTGTGTAGGCTTTGACTTGGGTGCCACCAGCTTGGGAAAGCTTTAACTTAGGTGCCACTAACTTGTGGGCTTTTAAGGGGTGCCACTGACTTATAGGCTTTAAAAAAGGTGCCGTGACTTGTGGACTTTAAAAAAGGTGCCATGACTTATGGCCTTTAAAAGGGTGCTGACAATGTTTTTGATAAAACTTCAAATACTAGTTTTTCTTAACAAAAGTTTATGACAAAATTTCTCGATGAATTTAGACACTAGTTTCTGACAAAATGCTTGACAAAGCTTTTGACAAATGTTCTTGACAAAAGTTTTTGACGATAGTTTCTAGACAACAATTTCTTAGCACTAGCACTTTGATAGTAGTTGCTTGATAAAAAGGGTTTTGACATAAGGTGATGAAAAGAAAAAGACCTTACCTAAATGGCACTTGGTTTGTGAAGCTTAGAGTTCTTACCAAGAATTCCTTGAAGGTTCAGCAAACCTGGCTTAAAGTGATATTGTAAAGATATGTATGATGGTAATATGAATGCATGATATGGAATGCTATCATGATTGCATGATGTGAAGTCTAATATGGGAGATAGTTGTAGTTCTCCTTGTACGTCATTTAGACTCTCACAGGGATGACAATTTTTGATGCAACTATAGATGAAAATTTTTCTAATCCTGCTGGGGATTGTAGGTTGTCCTTGCTCCACTGGGATATGACCAAAAATTTAGTCTCAAGAATTTGGACTGTTGCATTTCTCAATTCGGGAGGCTCAATCATTTTCCTAACAAATGGAAGGCATTATCAACAATTTAGAGATTATTCGACTGATTAGGTTGATGTCTCTAAGAGAATTCTGGTAGAACGTATGGGTTAATTTTTGGTTAGCCTAAAATGGTTTTTCTTGAGATGTGGCTTGTGAAAGCAAGAAATCATTTGGTGAATGGTTATGCTGAGCGAGTATTTGGACGTGAAAAGTGCATGATCTTGATGATTCAGGGTAAGCAAAGTTTCCTGTGCTTTTTTTCCTTTCAATGTAATGTCAAGATGTCCTAATGTATATTTCAGTTGATTATCAAATATTATTAATTAAAAGACAAGTGCAATGTGAATTATACAGGGGTTAAAGAAACAAGTCAATATTTATTCATGACAACAAAGAGATACAACTTGATATACTATTTGGCAAGCAATTGATAGGGTAGCGAGAAAGATGATCTTTTGGGTGAAAGATTCCTTTGACAATCATGACATGGATGTTCTTTAGGTGCTTTTCAGAATCTTTCTCAAATAATGAATGTGCCTAACATAAGCTGATCTTTGAAAAATCTCTAGGATCATTTTGCATTATCCTGTAGGTACTCTCAGTTCATGTCCCATCAAAATTGATCTTCTCAAGTTGCCCTTGCGGGTTTTCAACTGTAGTTAGGTTGGTTGCCCAGATATCTTTTTTGAATTTTCATCTAGACCCTTTTTTGTTTTCCTCTTTTTGTTTTCTTTTTTTCTTTTGTTTTTTTGTTTGTTTTTTGTTTGTTTCTTTTTGCTTGTTTCTTTTTGTTTCTTTTGTTTATTTTTTTGTTTAATTGTTTTTTTGTGTTTTTTTACTTTTTCCCCTTTTTTTAAAGGATGCCTTTGTAGGTTTTCACCATTTACGTGTAATATTTCTTGATGGAATCTAAGTTGAATGGGTTGGGCAAGACAATGCTGTCCATCTCTGACAAGATTAGGGCCCCTCCGAAGAAGGCTTGCTTCATGACATACGGTCCTTCCCAATTAGGGGTCCACTTACCTCGTGTATCTTTATGAATTGGGAGGATCTTTTTTAATACCAAGTTGCCTGGGTGAAATTGTCATGGGTGCATCTTTTTGTCATGGGCTTGATCATGCATCTTTGATACATTTGACCATGGCAAATGGCCTTCATGCATTTTTCCTTGATGAGGTTAAGCTAGTCATATCTGTTCTTGACCCATTCAGCTTCTTCAAGTTTGGTTTCCATCAAGACTCTGAGAGAAGGGATCTCGACTTTGATAGGCACTTCAGCTTCCATGCCATAGACAAGAGAAAATGGGGTAGCACCCATGGAAGTGCAATCAAGGCCCAATAGGTACGAAGTGCAAAAAAAAAAGCTTTTCATGCCAGTCTTTGTAAGTTTCAGCCATTTTCTCAACTATTCTTTTAATGTTTTTATTGGTTGCCTTGACTGCCCCATTCATCTTTAGGTGATAAGGGACAGAATTATGATGTTGGATCTTGAACTGTGAACAGATTGCTTGCATCATTTTAGTGTTTAAGTTGCTTGCGTTATCTGTGATTATTTGGTTTAGTAGGCCATCTCTATAGATAATGTCCCGCTTGATAAACTTACAGACGATTGATCTAGTGACATTAGTATACAAGGTAGCTTCCACCTATTTGGTGAAATAGTCAATCACTACCAAGATAAAACGATGCCCATTAGAAGCTTTAGGGGTGATTGGCCCGATCACATCCATTCCTCACATGGAGAAAGGCCATAGGGCCATCATGACATGAAGTGGCACTGAAGGGATATAGATCTTGTCAGCATAGATTTGACACTTGTGGCATTTTCAGGCATAATCGATGCAGTCTCTCTCAAGAGTCAACCAATAATAGCCCACTCGAGGGATATAGATCTTGTCAGCATAGATTTGACACTTATGGCATTTTCAGGCATAATTGATGCAGTCTCTCTCAAGAGTCAACCAATAATAGCCCACTCTCATGATTTGCTTGGCCATTCGATGTCCATTAGCATGTGTGCCACAAATCCTTTCATGAACTTCTTCCAGGATCTTTTTGGCTTCAGGAATGTCAACACATCTGAGCAATACTTGATCGTGACTCTTTTTGTATAAGATTTTCCATCAAGAACAAATCCCATAGCCAGCCTTCTAATAGTCTTTTTATTAGTCTCGATTGCATCTTTAGGATATTGCTAATCCTTGATGTAACGAAGGATGTTAAAGTACCACGGTAGGCCATCCTTCTCTTTTTTAACACTGTGACAATGAACCAGAGTTATGTAGATCTTCATCTAGATGGGAGCAATGTCTGACTCTTTGTTGACTTTAAACATAGATGATAAGGTAGCTAAAGCATAAGCTATTTGGTTCTCTTCTTGAGGTAAGTGTCGAAGACTAATATCATCAAATTCTTTCTTGAGCTTTGCTATCAGCTTCCCATACTACATCAGCTTGGCATCACGAGTTTGCCACTCTCTTTTCAATCAATAAATGACTAGGGCTGAATCACCAAACACCTGTAATATCTTGACGTCCTTCTCAATGGCTGCTTGAAGCCTCATGGCACAAGCTTTATATTCTATAATATTATTCGTGCAATCAAAATTTAGCCTTGATGTGAATGAATAATGACTCCCATCAGTGACATCAATATAGCTCTAATTCCATGTCCTAGAGCATTTGATGCTCCATCAAAATACATCTTCCAAGATCGATCTTGGTTGGAAGCATCTTTATTCTTAGAAATGCACATTAGATCTTCATCTGAAAAGTTAAAATTTAAGGGTTCATAGTCATTTGCCACTTGATTTGCCAAAAAGTTAGCTATCGCATTGCCATTAATGAGCTTTCGACTGACATAGGCAATATCATATTCAAAAGGTAAGACTTGCCATCTAGCTAGCCTTCTTGATAGTGTAGGGGTCTTCGCATAGATACCTGATAGGATCGAGCCTTGCAATTAACCATGTGGTGTGATACAGCATGTACTGCCCTAAGGCACAGCATAACTTTTTGACTGCGGAATAATTGCACTCGCCTTCCATAAACTTTTTGCTTAAGTAGTAGATTGCTTGTTCCTTCTTTCCTAACTCATCATGCTGTCCTAATACACAACCCATAGACTTGTCAAAGATTGCTTAGTAAAAGATTAAAGGCCGATCGAGCACCGGTGGCACCAACACTGGTGGGCTTGATAGATAATATTTGACTTTATCAAAGGCTTTTTGACATGCCTTATTCCACTCTCTTAGATTTTGTTTGTGAAAGAGCCGAAAGATAAGGTTGCATTTATAAGTGAGCTGGGATATGAATCTAGCAATGTAGTTCAGCCTCCCCAAAAAGCTTCTCACTTCCTTTGGGTTTGAGGTGGTGGCATATCCTGAATGGCTTTGACTTTGTCTGGGTCGACTTCAATCCCTTTTTCGCTAACTATAAAGCCTAGAAGCTTACTCAAAGTGACTCCAAAGATACACTTGGCAGGATTCAATTTGAGTTAAAATTTTTTTAGTTGTTCATAAAGTTTCTAAAGGTTTGTGACATGATCATCCTCTTTCGTTGATTTAGCAATCCTGTCACCAACGTAAACCTCAATTTCTTTATGCATCATGTCATGGAACAAGGCTACCATGGCTCGCTGATATGTTGCCCTGGCATTTTTGAGTCTAAAGGGCATGACATTATAGTAGAATATTCCCTACATGGTTACAAAAGTTGTTTTCTCCATGTCTTCGGGCACCATCTTGATCTAGTTATAGCCTGAGAATCCATCCATAAAGGAGAAAAGAGAATTCTTGGCTATATTGTCTACCAAAATATCAACATGAAGTAGTGGGAAGTTATCCTTGGGACTAGCTCGATTCAAATCCTGATAATCAATACACATTTGTATTTTGCCATCTTTCTTTAGGACTAGGACTATATTGGCAACCCATTTTGGATATTTGGCTACTCTAATAAACCCTACATCAAACTGCTTCTTGATTTTTTTTTTTAATTTTGAGAAGCATTTTTAGCTTCATCCTCCTTAATTTTTGTCGGATTGGTTTGCATCCAGTCTTGATGGAAAGCTTGTGGACCACTATATTAGTGTCTAGTCCTGGCATGTCTTGATATGACCAAGCGAATACATCCTGATATTCCTAGAGTAGTTTTATCAACTTGGTCCTGGTTGTCGACTTTATTGAGGTTTGAATTTTAACCTTCTTTCAGTCCTTCTGAGTACCCAGATTTATTACTTACATTGGGTCTTTATAGGGCATGATCTGCTTCTCCTCTTGCTCAACTAATCGTAAGAGGTCTGGTGGTATGGAGCTTTCTTTAAAATCTTCTTCAGGATCAACTTTACTAGTGCAAATTGACTATTCAAAATTGATCTTCAAAGACCCATCAGACATATCCATGTCACTATAGTCAGGACACCTGAAAGGGCAAAAAAAATAAACATTGCAAAAGCCACACACACAACTAAGGGATTTAGATAAAAATGAAGGTAAAAGAGTAATGGAGACAAAGGTTAAAAAGTGATACAAATATGCAATGATATAGGCAAAAGTCATTTCATTGATAATGTTTGATTAAAAAAATTCCCCTTACATAAGACACTTATCTGCCTTTAGGCGAGGGCAGGTAGGTTTTCATTTCTTGACATTACATGAAAGGAACAAAAAAAGTGTAGGGGCTTCTGTCATGACCCTATCATCAAAATTAGGTCTTAGTGGAAGTATATAAGTTTTATGGCTTGGTATCTTGGAGATAGAGGTCGTTAACTACTCTGTTTAGGATGACCAAGACATCTTTAGTCTTTTGCTCTTTTGGTTGGCTTGGATCGATTCGTCCTCCAGAATAAAATTTCTCATGGAAAGATGGGAACATTGTTGGCTTCGATTCCTTCTTTTAACCCAATGATTGTGCTATCTCCTGGTTGTAGATCCTCTTTTCTTGCTATTTTCTTGAGTGCGCATTGGCCTTGAATCCTAAGCCTCTTTTTTTGGCTTGAGTGGTGGCCTGTAAAGCTTGGGCCATCCCTTGTAGATTCTTGCCGAACCCTTTTCCAATGCCACAACCTTTACCAACGGTCATTTTTAAACCCAAGTAGGTACTCTTTGATAGGTGGGGTTTAACTATTGATAATCCTTCTCCCATAAATGTTGCATCGATGAACTTAAAGGATTAGAATAATGAATCTATTGCATCTTTATTAGGCTCTTGTAGACACCTTATTTTGTCCGGGCTAATTTTTTTTAACAATCTGGAGCATCGACGTAAGAGGGGACAATGATGTCGCCCGACGAAAAAGTATTTTATGGATGTCAAGAAGGCCTAGGGATCATATCAAAGGTAAATACAAAGATGTGGCATTAAGGGACGTAGTCTGAGGTATC
>JBBYHO010504711.1:0-21806 GCA_038382025.1 Adansonia gregorii | reverse complement strand
CGGGATCGATGTTTTGAGTTTCGTAACTCAAAACATAGGTTTCAATAGGCATCCGATCATGCCTAGCCTGAAATGATTGGTGGTGACTCCCAGCGTTGGCCATTTTGTGATGGTCATACGAGACCAAGAAGATGAGTAATTCGGCTTATGGTCCCCCTCACTGTATAATAAGTCGAGAATCTGTACATTCTCATTCTCATCATATCACCCAAGAATAGTCTTAGTCAAGAAGACATTTTCCAAGTCAGGAAAATATTTGAAGTCGTACGCACTCTTAGATCCGTGAGGATCCACCTCGGGGTATGTTGCGACAATAATAACCTCTATTTTTTTTGTTATTGGGCACTACAATCATGTTCTTTACATTGGCATGCATGATATTGATGGTTTAGACTAGCGAGACAAGCAATTCATTCTTCCATTTTCCTTACAATTAATGTTCATTCGTGAAATGTGACAAACTTGGATACTCATAATCATCTCTATTCTTTTTGTCATGGGCACTACAATCATGTTCATCTCATTGGGATACACGATATCGATCCTTTGGATTTAGAAGAAAAGCTTTTCTTTCCACCATTATCCTTATAATTATTGTTATGTGTGAAATGAGACAAAGTTGGAGACTCATAATAATCTTCATTTTGTTTGTTGTTGGCATTACAATCATAGTCTCTCCGTTGGGATGCACGATATTGATGGATTGGATTAGCAAGAAAAGTTTTTCTTTCCACCATTTTCCTTATAATTAATGGTCATCCGTGAAATGAGACAAGCTTGAATACTTGTAATAATCTCCATTCTTTTTGTTATAGGCACCACAATCATGTTCTTCTCATTGGGATACACGATATTAATGCTTTAGATTTGCAAGAAAGATTTTCTTTCCAACATTTTCCTTATAATAAATGTTCATCTGTGAAATGAGATAAACGTGGATACTCATAATAATCTCCATTTTTTTTGTTATGGGCACTATAATCATGCTCTTCTCATTAGGATACACAATATTGATGTGATGGATAAGCATGAAAAGCTTTAATGTTCATCCATGGAATGATACAAACTTAGATAGTTAAAATAATCTCAATTCCTTTTTTATGGTCACTGCAATCATGGTATCCACATTAGGATACACGATATTGAAGGTTTGGATTACTAAGAAAAGCTTTTCTTTCCTCCATTTTCCTTGTAATTCATGTTCATCTATGAAATGAGATATACTTGGATACTTGCAATAATCTCCATTTTTTTTGTTTTTGGGCACTACAATCATGTTCTTCTCATTGGGATACAAGATAATGATGCTTTGGATTAAGAAGAAAAGCTTTTCTTTCCACCATTTTCCTTATAATTAATATTTATCTGTGAAATGAGACAAACTTAGATGCCTGTAATAATCTCCATTATTTTGTTATTGGGCACTACAATCATGTTCTCTACATTAGGATACACGATATTGAAGGTTTTAATTAGCTAGAAAAGCTTTTCTTTCCACCATTTTCCTTATAATTAATGTTTATACAAGAAATATTGCAAACTTGGATACTCCTTATAATCTCCACTCTTTTTGTTTTTGGCACTACAATCATGTTCTCCATATTCGGATACATGATATTGATGAATTAGATATACAAGAAAAGCTTTTTTTTCCCTTATTTTTTGTGCAATTAATGTTCATCTGTGAAATAAGACAAACTTAGATGCCCGTAATAATCTCTATTCTTTTTGTTATGAGTACTGCAATCATGTTCTTATTATTGCGATACATGACATACAAGCTTTGGATTTGGATTTCCACCATTTTCCTTATAATTAATCTCTATTCTTTTTGTTGCTCATAGTAATCTCCATTCTTTTTGTTATGGGCACTACAATCATGTTCTCTACATTAGGATACATGATATTGAAGGTTTTGATTAGCCAAAAAAGCTTTTCTTTCCACCATTTTCCTTATAATTAATGCTCATGCATGAAATAGGACAAACTTAGATACTCGTAATTGTTGCAACATACCCTAGAGTTGATCCTCGCGGATCGATGGGTGAGTACGACTTAAAATGTTTTCTTGACTTAGAAATGTCTTCTTGACCAAGACTTTTCTTTCACTATGTGATGAGAATAAGAATGTATGGATTCTTGACTTGTGGTACAGTGAAGGGGACCATAAGATGGATTGTTCATCTTATTGGTCTTAGATGACCACCATGAAATGGCTAATGCTTAGAGTCACCATCGATCATTTTGAGCTAGGCATGATCGAATGCTTATTGAAACCTACGTTTCAAGTAATGAAACTCAAAACATCAATCTCGCGGTCTACATAATACAAAGTTTGTTGTTTGGGTTTAGGAGTTGACTACGCATGATGAGGTACGAACCTCTTTACGACACCTAAAATCGATACCTTACTAGCTATGTCTTATCTCAGTTTCAATTCTTTTAATCTTAACTTGTCATTATTTCGATATAACCCTTTTTTGATGCATGAATCTTATAGAAATACAAATCTAGGTTTTGACGAAAAAGATTTAATCTTATATACGCGCTGGAGAGATAGGGAATATAGAGATTTTCAACAAAATGACCTTTGTATTTTACTTTAAAAATGGAATTTTTCACATTGGGCACTAGAGAGATACCTATGGAACATTACCTTTAATTTTATTTGAAATGTTTTGAAAACATGAAAGCATATAATCATCATAAAGAAATCATGCCAGTAAGGCAATAAGTGAAGTAACATAACATGGATCATTCAATGCAATAATAAAGAAAATAGGTGGACTATTGGAACTTATCTCGCAATTATCATCGATTATCTAGGAATAACCGAATCAACAATTTTTTAGATGCATCTGGGTTCCTTGATTAAACAAGGTTTGTTTGACATATTTATAGAAGTTTGAGAAAGAGAAAATTAATTGTAGTTAAAAGATAGAGTTGGCGTATCCCTTCAGAAAAGTGGGGTTAGAGTATCCTCGTAGATGACAAATAATTTTGACAAAGTAGGATTTTTAAATCTTGACAATTTTGAAAAGCGAGGTTGGAGTATCCCCTTGGAAGGTTAGGGTTGGAGTATCCCCTTGAAAGGTTGGGGTTAAAGTATCCACAAAAGTGACACGTCTAACGCTCTTTAGAGAAGTTGAGTTGGAAAACTTCAGTTGATAAAACTTTGTGATTTAGAAAATGAGTAAGCATTTTGACAACTTTTGGTAAAAGAAATTATTTTGAATGAGGATGGTAAAGATGTAAAATGTGTTTGTGCCTTGATATGAGCCAATGGGAGGTCAAAGCAAGTTCTTGAGTCTGATCAGGGTGATATGGAGGCATTTGAATGTCTGGAGATGAAATTCGGGAAGATAACTTAATTTTAACTATAAGTAAAAACAGGGGATAACATCATGTTATCCTACTTCCTGAATTTATTCTAAATTGGTTTAAAGGCTTTAGAGGGTGGCAAGATGCTGCTAGAAAGGTAACTCGACGAGGGTCAACCTAAAAATATTCCCCATATCCCAAAAAGTCATTTTCCAAGGGAATAAATTTTCAAGTTCGGATCCATTTCGCTACTGGCATAGCATACAAAGGACAAGGTGTGTCAAAATTTAAAAAATCCCTTCTGACTTGTTTGGTATCAAAAATTGTAAGTGATACCTTTCTAAAAAGGGAATTTCATGAATCCTTTAGGAAAAATGTTGAAAAATTTGGAAAAATCGTTTAATGGGTCTAAATGGCCCAACATAATACATGTTCGAATTCTAAAGGTTCTGGATAGTTTAGATTTGAAAAATTGTGGGTCTCTCATCGGGAATGATCCGAGGGTGGATAAGACATCATTTTAAAGATAATTCAACATGCCTTGAGAGAAAAATATCAAAAAATTCATAAAAAAACATTTAAGATTTTAAAGTGATTTGTCAATTTGCAATGGTTGTGTTGCTAGTAGAGGGCAAAGTAAAGCAGAGGATACCTCTCATTTTTTATGTCTACAAGTCCAAACTCGAGTCATTGACATTTGAACATCCATGACTGAAGGGAAAGAGTATCACTTTTTTATGCCAAAATTTTTAAGATTAAAAGAAACTTCCTTTGTTAAAATTATTTGTCATCCATGGGGAGACTCCAAACCTACATTTCTAAAAGGATACTCTAACCCTGTCTTTCAACTATAATTTTTTTCCTCCATCTTGGACTTCTATGAATATGTCAAACAAACCTTGTTTAATAAAGAAACCTAGATGCATCTTCAAAATTGTTGATTCAGTTATTCCCATATAATCGATGCCAATAGAAAGATAAATTCCAATAGTCATTCCTTTTCTTTATTATTGCATTGAATGATCCATGTTATGTTACATCATTTATTATCTTACTAACATGATTTCTTTGTGATGATTATTTGCATTCATATTTTCAAAACATTTCAAATAAAATGAAAGGTAATGTTCTACGAGGGTATCTCTCCAGTGCCTAAGGTGGAACATTCCATTTTCAAAGTAAAATCCAGAGGTTATTTTTATTGAAAATCTCTATTTTTCCCATCTTTTCAAGGCGTATACGAGATTCGATCTTCTTTATCAAAACCTAGATTTGTATTTCTATAAGATTCATGCATTAAAGGAGGGTTATATCGAAATAAGGACAAGCTAAGATCGAAGGAATCAAAAATAAGATAAGACATAGCTCGTAAGGTACCAATTTCAGGCATCGCAAGGAGGTTTGTACCTCATTGTGCGTAGCCAAATGCCAAACCCAAACGGTGAATCTTTGCATTACATAGACCATGGGATCGATGTGTTGTGTTTCATAACTCAGAACATAGGTTTCAATAGGCATCCAATCATATCTAGTCTGAAATGATTGGTGGCAACTCCAAGCATTGACCATTTTATGATGGTCATCCAAGACCAATAAGATGAGCGATTCATTTTATGGTCCCTTTCGCTGTACCATAAGTCAACAATCCGTACATTCTCGTTATCATCACATTGCAAAAGAAAAGTCTCGGTCAAGAAGACATTTCCAAGTCAAGAAAATATTTTAAGTCGTACGCACCTATAGATCCACGAGGATCCACCTTGGGGTACGTTCTGATTTTTTTCCACCATTTTCCTTATAACTAATAGTCATCCGTGAAATGAGACAAACTTGGATACTTGTAATAATCTCCATTTTTTTTGTTATGGGCACTACAATCTTGTTCTTCTTATTGGGATACATGATATTGATGCTTTAGATTTGAAAGAAAAGCTTTTCCTTCCACCATTTTCCTTTTAATTAATGTTCATCCATGCAATGAGACAAACTTGGGTACCCTTAATAATCAGCAATTCGTTTGTTATTGGGCACTACAATCATGTTCTCTACATCAGCATACATGATATTGATGCTTTAGATTTGCAAGAAAAGCTTTTCTTTTCACCATTTTCCTTATAATTACTGTTCATTCATGAAATAAGACAAACTCAGATATTCTTAATGATCCCCATTCTTTTTGTTGTAGGCAATATAATCATGTTCTTCTCATTGGGATACATAATATTGATGCTATGAATTTGCAAGAAAAGCATTAATGTTCATCCATTGAATGAGATAAACTTAGATAGTCATAATAATCTCCATTCTTTTTGTTATGGGCACTATAATCATGTTCTCCACATTGGGATACAAGATATTAAAGGTTTGGATTAGCAGGAAAAGCTTTTGTTTCCATCATTTTCCTTATAATTAACGTTCATCTGAGAAAAGAGATAAACTTGGATACTAGCAATAATCTCCATTATTTTTGTTTTTAGGCAGTACAATCATATTCTTTTCTTTGGGAAACACGATACTGATGCTTTGGATTAAGAAGAAAAGCTTTTTTTTCCACCATTTTCCTTAAAATTAATGTTCATCTGTGGAATGAGACAAATATGGATACTCGTAATAATCTCTATTTTTTTGTTATGGGGCACTACAACCATGTTCTCTACATTACGATACACGATATTGAAGGATTTGATTAGCAGGATACAATTATGTTCTTTTCATTGGGATACACGAAATTGATGCTTTAAATTTGCAAGAAAAGCTTTTCTTTTCGCCATTTTACTTATAAGTAATGTTCATCTATGAAATAAAACAAACTTGGATACTTGTAATGATCTCTATTCTTTTCATTAAGGGCACTATAATCATGTTCTCCACATTAGGTTACACGATATTAATGCTTTGGATTTGCAAGAAAAGGTTTTCTTTTCAACATTTTGCTTGTAATTAATGTTCATCCTTTCAATGAGACAAACTTGGATACCCCTAATAATCTTCATTTTTTTCTTATTAGGTGCTACAATCATGTTCTATACATTAGGATACATGATATTGATGTTTGGATTCACAAGAAAAGCTTTTTTTTCTTTTATTTTCCTTACAATTAATGTTCAGCTGTGAAATAAAACAAGCCTGGATGCTCATAATAATCTCCATTTTTTTGTTATGGGCACTATAATCATGTTTTTGCCATTGGGATACACGATATTAATACTTTAGATTTGGAAGAAAAGCGTTTCTTCCAACCATTTTCCTCATGATTACTGGTCATCCATGGTATGAGACAAACTTGGATACTAGTAATAATCTCACTATTTTTGTTATGGGCACTACAAACATGTTCTTGTCATTAGGATACACGATATTGATGCTTTGAATTTGTAAGAAAAGCTTTTCTTTTCACCATTTTACTTATAAGTAATGTTCATCCGTGAAATAAGACAAACTTGGATACTTGTAATGATCTCTATTCATTTCGTTATAGGCACTACAATCATGTTCTCCATATTGGGTTACATGATATTAATGCTTTGGATTTGCAAGAAAAGTTCTTCTTTTCACCATTTTGCTTGTAATTAATGTTCATCCTTGCAATGAGACAAACTTGGATACCTCTAATAATCTCCATTTTTTGTTATTGGGTGCTAAAATCATGTTCTATACATTAGGATACACGATATTGATGTTTGGATTCTCAAGAAAAGCTTTTCTTTCTTTTTTTTCCTTACAGTTAATGTTCATCCATGAAATAAAACAAGCTTGGATACTCGTATTAATCTCCATTTTTTTCTTATGGGCACTACAATCATGTTCTTGCCATTGGGATACACGATATTGATGCTTTGGATTTGGAAGAAAAGCTTTTCTTCCAACCATTTTCCTTATGATTACTATTCATCCATGCAACGAGAAAAACTTGGATACTAGTAATAATCTCCATTATTCTTGTTATGGGCACTATAATCATGTTCTTCTCATTGGGATATACGATACTGATGCTTTGGATTTGCAAGAAAAGCTTTCTTCACATCATTTTCCTTATAATTAATGTTTATCCGTGAAATGAGAGAAACTTGGATACTCATAATAATCTCTATTATTTTTGTTGTGGGCACTACAATCATGTTCTCTGCATTAGGATACATGATATTGAAGGTTTTGATTAGCTAGAAAAGCTTATCTTTCTACCATTTTCCTTCTAATTGATGCTTATCCATGAAATAAGGCAAACTTAGATACTCATTATAATCTCTATTCTTTTTGTTGTTTGCACTACAATCATGTTATTTGTATTGGGATACATGACATTAATGGTTTGGCTTACCGAGAAAAGCTTTTCTTTCCAACATTTTTCTTATAATTAATGTTCATCCATGAAATGAGACAAAATTGGACACTCTTAATAATCTCCATTCTTTTTGTTATGGGCATGACAAGCATGTTCTTCTTACCGGGATACATGATATTAATGCTTTAGATTTGCAAAAAAAGCTTTTTTTTTCCTCCGTTTTCCTTATAATTAATGATCATTCGTGAAATAAAATAAACTTGGATACTAGTAATAACCTCCATTCTTATTGTTATGGGCACAACAATCGTGTTCTTCTCAGTGTGATACATGATATTGATGCTTTGGATTTACATGAAAAGTTTTTTTCCACTATTTTCCTTATCATTAATGCTAATCTATGAAATGAGACAGACTTGGGCAATCATAATAATCTCTACTCTTTTTGTTATAGGCATTACAATCATGTTCTTCTCACTGGGATACACGATATTAATGCTTTGGATTTGCAAGAAAAGATTTTTTTTCCTCTATTTTCCTTATAATTAATGCTCATTCATGAAACAAAACAAATTTAGATACTAGTAATAATCTCTATTCTTATTGTTAAAGGCACTACAATCATGCTCTTCTCATTGTGATACACGATATTGATGTTTTGGATTTGCAAGGAAAGCTTTTCTTTCCACCCTTTTCCTTATAATTAATGTTCATCTTTGAAATGAGACAAACTTTGATACTCGTAATAATCTCCATTCTCTTTTTTATTGACACTCCAATCATGTTCTTCTCATTGTGATACATGATATTGACGCTTTGGATTTGCAAGAAAAGATTTTTTTCCACCATTTTCCTTATAATTAATGTTCATCTTTGAAATGAGACAAACTTGGGTACTCATAATAATCTCCATTCTTTTTGTTATAAGCACTACAATCATGTTCTTGTCATTGGGATAACGATACTGATGCTTTGGATTTGTAGGAAAAATTTTTCTTTCAACCATTTTCCTTCTAATTCATGCTCATCCATGAAATGAGCAAACTTGGATAGTCGTAATAATCACACTTTTTTTTGTTATTGGACACTACTATCATGTTCTCCTCATTGGGATACATATTTTGATGCTTTCAATTTGCGAAAAAAGATTTTCTTTCCACCATTTTCCTTATAATTAATGCTCATCCGTGACATAAGATAACCTTGGATACTCATAATAATCTAATTTCTTTTTGTTATAGGCACTATAATCAGGTTTTTGTCATTGGGATAGATGATATTGATGCTTTGGATTTACAAGAAAGCTTTCTTTCCACCATTTTCTTTATAATTAATGTTCCTTCATCTGTGAAATGAGACAAACTTGGATGCTCATAGTAATCTCCATTCTTTTTGTTATAGGCACTACAATCATGTTCCTCCCATTGGGATACAAGATATTAATGCTTTAGGTTTGCAAGAAAAAATTTCCTTTTCACCATTTTCGTTATAATTAATGTCCATCTATGAAATGAGACAAACTTGGATGCCCATAATAATCTCCATTTTTTTGTTATTGGGCATTACAATCGTGTTCTCTACTTTAGGATGTGCGATATTAATGGTTTGGATTAGCGAGAAAAGCATTTTTTCCACTATTTTCCTTATAATTAATATTTATCCGTGCAACAAGATAAACTTAGGTACTAGCAATAATCTACATCATTTTCATTATAGGCCCTACAATCCTGTTCTTCTCATTGGGACGCATGATATTGATGATTTGGATTTTTAAAAAAAAGCTTTCCTTTCCACCATTTTCCTTATAATTAATGTTCATCCATGGAATAAGACAAACTAGGATACTCATAAGAATCTCTATTTTTTTTTGTTATTGGGCACTACAACCATGTTTTCCACATTAGGACACACAATATTGATACTTTGGATTAGCAAGAAAAGCTTTTCTTTTCACCATTTTCCATATAATTAATGTTTATTCGTGCAATAAGACAAACTTGGATACTCACAATAATCTCCAATTTTTTTGCTAATGGGCACTATTATCATGTTATCTACATTGGGATGCATGATATTGATGGTTTGGATTGGTGAGAAAAGCATTTCTTTCCTTTATTTTGCTTAAACTTAATCTTCATCCAAGAAATAAGACAAACTTGGATACTCGTGATAGTCTCCATTTTTTTTGTTATTGGCACTACGATCATGTTCTCCACATTGGGATACACGATATTGATGCTTTGGATTAGGAAGAAAAGCTTTTCTTTCCACCATTTTGCTTCTAATTAATGTTTATCCATGAAAAGAGATAAAATTGGACACTCATAATAATCTCTATTCCTTTTGTTATGTGCACTACAATCATGTTCTTCTAATTAGGATACACGATATTGATGCTTTGGATTTGTGAGAAACGCTTTTCTTTCCACCATTTTCTTTTTCTTATTAGCACTACAATCATGTTCTCGACATTGGGATACACTATATTGATGCTTTGGATTAGCAAGAAAAGCTTTTCTTTCCACCATTTTCCTTACAGTTAATGTTAATCTGTGAAAGAAGACAAACTTGGATACTCGTAATAATCTCCATTCTTTTTGTTATGGGCATTACAATCATGTTCTTCTTATCAAGATACACGGCATTGATGCTTTGGATTTGCGAGAAATGCTTTTCTTTCCACCATTTTCCTTATAATTAATGTTTGTTCGTGAAATGAGACAAACTTGGATCCTTATAATAATCACGTTTTTTTTGTTATTGGACACTACAATCATGTTCTCCTCATTGGGATGCATGATTTTGATGCTTTGGATTTGCAAGAAACTTTTCTTTCCACCATTTTCCTTATAATTAATGCTCATCCATGAAATAAGATAAGCTTGGATACTCATAATAATCTCCTTTCTTTTTGTTATTGGCACTACAATCATTTTCTCTACATTGGGATACAAGATATTGATGCTTTGGATTTGCAAGAAAAGCTTTTTTTCCACCATTTTCCTTACAATTAATGTTTATTCATGAAAAGAGACTCCATTTTTTTGTTATGGGTACTACAATCATGTTCTTGTCATAAGGATAGATCATATTGATGCTTTGGATTTGGCAGAAAAGCTTTTCTTCCCACCATTTTCCTTGTGATTAGTGTTTATCTGTGCAATGAGACATACATGGCTGCTAGTAATAATCTCCACTATTTTCATTATGGGCGTTACAATCACGTTCTTCTCATTGGGATACACGATATTCATGCTTTGAATTTGCAAGAAAAGCTTTTCTTTTCAACATTTTCCTTATAATTAATGTTTATCTGTGAAATAATCTCTATTTTTTTTTTTGTTTTTGGGCACTACAACCATGTTCTACACATTAGGATAGATGATATTGATGATTTGGATTAGCGGGAAAAGCTTTTTTTCACCATTTTCCTTATAATTAATGTTCATCTATGCAAATACTCGTAATAATCTTCATTCTTTTGCTATTGAGCACTACAATCATGTTTTCTACATTGGGATGCACGATATTGATGGTTTGGGTTACTAAGAAAAGCATTTCTTTCCTTTATTTTACTTATACTTAATGTTCATCCATGAAATAAGATAAACTTAGATACGCATGATAGTCTCCGTTCTTTTTTTTATTGGCAATATGATCATGTTCTCCACATTGTGATACACGATATTGATGCTTTGGATTAGCAAGAAAAGCTTTTCTTTCCACCACTTTTCTTTTAATTCATTTTCATCCGTGAAATGAGACAAACTTGGATACTCATAATAATCTTCATTTTTTTTGTTATTCGGCACGACAATCATGTTCTTTTCATTAGGATACACGATATTGATGCTTTGGATTAAGAACAGAAGCTTTTTCTTTCCAAAATTTTTCTTATATTTGAAGTTCATCCATGCAATGAGACAAACTTAGATACTTATAATAATCAGCTTTTTTTTTTTTTGTTATTGGACACTACAATCATGTTCTCCTCATTGGGCTACACGATTTTGATGCTTTGGGTTTGTAAGAAAAGATTTTGTTTCCACCATTTTCCTGATAATTAATGCTTATCTATGAAATAAGACAAGCTTGGATACTCGTAGCAATCTCCTTTCTCTTTTTTTTGTTGGCGTTACAATCATTTTTTCCACATTGGGATACACAATATTGATGCTTTGGATTTGCAAGAAAAGCTTTCCTTTCCACCATTTTCCTTACAATTAATGTTCATTCATCAAAGGAGACTTCATTTTTTTTGTTACGGGCACTACAATCGTGTTTTTTCATTGGGATACATGATATTGATGCTTTGGATTTGCAAGAAAAGCTTTTCTTTCAACCATTTTCCTTATAATTGATGTTCATCCGTGCAATGAGACAAAATTGGATACTCGTAATAATCTCCATTTGGGCACTACAATCATGTGCTCTACATTGGGATGCATGATATTGATGGTTTGGATTAGTGAGAAAAGCGTTTATTTCTTCCATTGTGCTTATACTTAATGTTCATCCATGAAATGAGACAAACTTGGATACTCGTGATAGCCTCCATTCTTTTTGTTATTGGGCACTACAACCATGTTCTCCATATTGGGATACACGATATTGATGCTTTGGATTAACAAGAAAAGCTTTTTTCCACCATTTTGCTTATAATTAATGCTCATCCTTGAAATAGGACAAGCTTAGATACTTGTAATAATCTCTTTTCTTTTTGTTATTGGCACTACAATTATTTTCTCCATATTGGGATACATAATATTGATGCTTTGGATTTGCAAGAAAAGGTTTTCTTTCCACCACTTTCTTTACAATTGATGTTCATTTATGAAAGGAAATTCCATTTTTTTGTTATGGGCACTACGACCATGTTTTTTTCATTGGGATACATGATATTGATGCTTTGGATTTGGAAGAAATGCTTTTTTTTTCCACCATTTTCCTTATAATTAATGTTATCTGTGAAATGAGACAAACTTGGATACTCGTAACAATCGCCATTCTTTTTGTTATGGTTACTACGATCATGTTCTCTATATTAGGAAACAGGATATTGACGCTTTGGATTAGCAAGAAAAGCTTGTTTTCCATCATTTTCCTTATGTTCATCCGTGGAATGAGACAAATCAGGGTACTCATAACAATCTCTATTTTTTTGTTATTGGGCACTACAATCATGTTTGCTAATTGGCATGCACGATATTGATGGTTAGGACTAGCAAGAAAAGCATTTCTTTCCTCCATTTTCCTCATAATTAATGGTTATTCTTGAAATATGACAAACTTGGATACTCATAATTATCTCTATTCCTTTTGTTACAGGCAATACAATCATGTTCTTCTCATTGCGATACACGATATTGATCCTTTGGATTTGCAAGAAAAGCTTTTATTTCCACCGTTTTCCTTATAATTATTATTATCCATGAAATGAGTCAAACTTGGAGACTCATAATAATCTCCATTCTGTTTGTTGTTGGCACTACAATTATGTTCTCCACATTAAGATACGTGATATTGATGGTTTGGATAAGCAAGAGAAGCATTTATTTCCACCATTTTCGTTATAATTAATGGTCATCCGTGAAAAGAGATAAACTTGGATACTCGTAATAATCTATATTCCTTTTTTTATAGGCACTACGACCATGTTCCTGTCATCAGGATACATGATATTAATGCTTTGGATTTGCAAGAAAAGCTTTTCTTTCCTCCATTTTTCTTATAATTAATGCTTATCCGTGAAATGAGACACATGTGGATACTTGTAATAATCTCCATTCCTTTTGTTATGGGCACTATAATCATGTTCTTCTCATTGGGGTACACAATATTGATGCTATGGATTTGCAAGAAAAGCTTTAATGTTCATCCGTGGAATGAGACAAAATAAGATAGTCGAAACAATCTCCATTCTGTTTGTTATGCGCACTATAACCATTTTCTCCACAATGGGGTACACGATATTAAAGGTTTGGATTAGTAGGAAAAGCTTTTCTTTCCACCATTTTCCTTGTAGTTAATGTTCATCTATGAAATGAAATATACTTGGATACTCGCAATAATCTCTATTTTTTTTTTGCTATTGGGCACTACAATCTTGTTGTTCTCATTAGGATACATGATATTGATGCTTTGAATTAAGAAGAAAAACTTTTTCTTTCCAAAATTTTCCTTATAACTAATGTTCATCTATGAAATGAGATAAACTTAGATACTCAAAATAATCTCCATTCTTTTTGTTATGGGCACTACGATCATGTTCTACTCATTGGGTACACGATATTGATGCTTTAAATTTGCAAGAAAAGGTTTTTTTTCCACCATTTTCCTTATAACTAATGTTCATCCATGAAATGAGATAAACTTGGATACTCTTAATAATCTCCATTTTTTTGTTATTGGGCATTACAATCTTGTTCTCTGCATTGGGATACATGATATTGATGGTTTGGATTCATAAGAAAAGCTTTTTTTTCCTCCATTTTCCATAAAATTAATGTTCATCCGTGAAATAAGACAAACTTGGATAGTCATAATAATCTCCATTTTTTTATGGGCACAAGAATCATGTTCTTGTTATTGGGATACATGATATTGATGCTTTGGATTTGGAAGAAAAGCTTTTCTTTCCACCATTTTCCTTCTAATTGATGTTCATCTATGCAACGAGACAAACTTGGGTACTAGCAATAATCTCCATTTCTTTTTATTATTGGGCACTATAACCATGTTCTCTGCATTAGGACACATGATATTGATGCTTTGGATTAGCAAGAAATGCTTTCCTTTGGGCCATTTTGCTTATAATTAATGCTTATCTGTGAAATAAGACACGCTTGGATACTCATAATAGTCTCTTTTCTTTTTGTTATTGGCATTACAATCATTTTCTCCACATTGGGATACATGATATTAACGCTTTGGATTTGCAAGAAAAGCTTTTCCTTCCATCATTTTCCTTACAATTTATGTTCATTCGTGAAAGGAGACTCTATTTTTTTTTGTTATGGGCACTACAATCACGTTTTTTTCATTAGGATACATGATATTGATGCTTTTGATTTGGGAGAAAATCTTTTCTTTTCACCGTTTTCCTTATAATTAATGTTATCTATGAAATAAGACAAACTTGGATACTCGTAATAATCTCTATTTTTTTGTTATGGGCACTGCGATCAGGTTTTTCACATTGGGAAACAAGATATTAATGCTTTGGATTAGCAAGAAAACCTTGTTTTCCATCATTTTCCTTATAATTAATATTTATCCGTGGAATGAGACAAACCTGGGTACTCATAACAATCTTTATTTTTTTTATTATTGGGCACTACAATCATGTTCTCTACATTGGCATGCACGATATTGATGATTCAAACTAGCGAGAAAAGCATTTCTTTCCTCCATTTCCTCATAATTAATGGTTATTCCTGAAATGTGACAAACTTGGATACTCATAATTATCTCTATTCTTTTTGTTACGGGCACTACAATCATGTTCTTCTCATTGCGATACACGATATTGATCCTGTGGATTTGCAAGAAAAGCTTTTCTTTCCATCATTTTTCTTATAATTATTGTTATCCATGAAATGAGACAAACTTGGACACTTATAATAATCTCCATTCTGTTTGTTATTGGCACTATAATCATGTTCTCTACATTAAGATAAACGATATTGATGGTTTAGATTTGCAAGAGAAGCTTTTATTTCCACCATTTTCCTTATAATTAATGGTCATCTATGAAATGAGACAAACTTGGATACTCATAATAATCGATATTCCTTTTGTTATAGGCATGACGACCATGCTCTTATCGTTGGGATACATGATATTGATGCTTTGGATTTGTAAGGAAAGCCTTTTTTTCCTTCATTTTTCTTATAATTAATGCTCATCCGTGAAATGAGACAAATATGGATACTCATAATAATCTCCATTCTTTTTATTATGGGCAGTATAATCATGTTCTTCTCATTAGGGTACACAATATTGATACTATGGATTTGCAAGAAAAGCTTTAATGTTCATCCATGGAATGAGACAAACTTAGATAGTCGAAATAATCTCCATTCTTTTTGTTATGCGCACTACAATCATGTTCTCCACAATGGGGTACATGATATTGAAGGTTTAGATTAGTAGGAAAAGCTTTTCTTTCCACCATTTTCCTTATAATTAATGTTCATATGTGAAATGAGATATACTTGGATACTCGCAGTAATCTCCATTTTTTTGTTATTGGGCACTACAATCATATTCTTTTCATTGGGATACACAATATTGATGCTTTGGATTAAGAAGAAAAACTTTTTCTTTCCAAAATTTTTCCTATAATTTATGTTCATCTACAAAATGAGACAAACTTGGATACTCAAAATAATCCCTTTTCTATTTGTCATGGGCACTACGATCATGTTCTACTCATTGGGTGCATGAAATTGATGCTTTAGATTTGCAAGAAAAAGTTTTCCTTCCACCATTTTCCTTATAATTAATGTTCATCCATGGAATGAGACAAACTTGGATACTCTTAATCATTTCCATTTTTTTGTTATTAGGCACTACAATCTTGTTGTCTACATTGGGATACACGATATTCATGGTTTGGACTTGCAAGAAATGCTTTTTTTCCTCAGTTTTCCATAAAATTAATGTTCACCAATGAAACAAGACAAAGTTGGATACTCGTAATAATCTTTATTTTTTTATGGGCACTAGAATCATGTTCTTGTTATTGGGATACTCGATATTGATGCTTTGGATTTGGCAGAAAAGCTTTTCTTTCCACCATTTTTCTTATAATTAATGTTCATCTGTGCAATGAGACAAACTTGGGTACTACCAATAATCTCCTTTTTTTTTGTTATTGGGCACTATAACCATGTTCTCCGCATTAGGACACACGATATTGATGCTTTGGGCTAGCAAGAAAAGCTTTTCTTTCCACCATTTTCCTCATAATTAAAGTTCATCCGTGCAAGGAGATAAACTTGGATACTCATAATAAACTCCATTTTTTTTGCTATTGGGCACTACAATCATGTTCTCTATGTTAGGATGCACAATATTATGGCTTGGATCAGTGGGAAAAGCATATCTTTCCTTCATTTTGCTTATACTTAATGTTCAACCATGAAATGAGACAAACTTGGATGCTCTTGATAGTCTCCGTTTTTTTTGTTATTGGCACTATGGTTATGTTCTCCACATTGGGATACAACATATTGATGCTTTGCATTAGCAAGTAAAGCTTTTCTTTCCACCATTTTCCTTATAATTAATGTTCATCCATGAAATAAGACAAACTTGTATACTCATAATAATCTCCATTCTTTTATTTATGGGCACTACAATCAAGTTCTTCTCATTAGGATACACGATATTAATGCTTTGATTTTGTGAGGAACGCTTTTCTTTCCACCATTTTCCTTATAATTAATGTTCATCCGTGAAATGAGACAAACTTGGATACTCATAATAATCACATTTTTTTTGTTATTGGATACTACTATCACGTTCTACTCATTGGGCTACATAATTTTGATGCTTTGGGTTCGCAAGAGAAGCTTTTCTTTCCACCATTTTCCTTATAATTAATTCTCATCCATGAAATAAGACAAGCTTGGATACTCATAATAATCTCTTTTCTTTTTGTTATAGGCACAACAATCATTTTCTCCGCATTAGGATACACGATATTGAAGCTTTGGATTTGCAAGAAAAGCTTTTCCTTCCACCATTTTCCTTATAATTAATGTTCATTCATTAAAGGAAACTCTATTTTTTTGTTACGGGCACTACAATCATGTTTTTTTCATTAGGATACAGGATTTTGATGCTTTGGATTTGCAAGAAAAGCTTTTCTTTCCACCATTTTCCTTATAATTAATGTTATCTATGAAATGAGATGAACTTAGATACTCGTAATAATCTTTATTTTTTTGTTATTAGGCACTACAACCGTGTTCTTTACATTGGGACACACGATATTGATGCTTTGGATTAGTAAGAAGCTTTTCTTTCCACTATTTTCCTTATAATTAATGTTCATCTATGCAATGAGACAAAATTGATACTCGTAATAATCTCCATTTGGGCACTACAATCATGTTCTCTACATTGGGATGCACGATCTTGATGGTTTGGATTAGTGAGAAAATCATTTCTTTCCTTAATTTTGCTTATACTTAATGTTTATCCATGAAATATGACAAACTTGGATACTTGTGATAGTCTCCATTCTTTTTGCTAGTGGCACTACGATTATGTTCTCCATACTGGGATACATGATATTAATGCTTTGGATTAGCAAGAAAAGCTTTTCTTTCTAATATTTTCCTTATGATTAATGTTCATCTGTGAAAAGAGACAAACCTAGATACTTATAATAATCTTCATTCTTTTTGTTATGGGCATTATGACCATGTTCTCCATATTGGGATACATGATATTGATGCTTTGGATTAGCTAGAAAAGGCTTGTTTTCCATCATTTTCCTCATAGTTAATGTTCATCTATGGATTAAGACAAACTTGGGTGCTCATAATAATCTATTTTTTTTTTGTTATTAGGCACTCGAATCATGTTCTTCTCATTGGGATATACAATAATGATGCTTTGGATTAAGAAGAAAAGCTTTTCTTTCCACCATTTTCCTTATAATTAATTCCATCTGTGAAATGAGACAAACTTGGATACTTGCAATAATCTCCATTTTTTTGTTATTAGGCAGTGCAATCATGTTTTCTACATTAGGATACGTGATATTGGAAGTTTTGATTAGCAAGAAAAGCTTTTCTTTCCACCATTTTCCTTATAATTAATGTTCATCCATGAAATATTGCAAACTTGGATACTCGTTATAGTCTCCACTTTTTTTTGTTTTTGGCACACAATCATGTTCTCGACATTCGGATACACGATATTGATGGTTTGGATTTGCAAGAAAAGCTTTTCTTTTTTCTATTTTTCTTGCAATTAATGTTTATCTGTGAAATAAGACAAACTTGGATGCCTGTAATAATCTCTATTCTTTTTGTTATAGGCACTGCAATCATGTTCTTGTTATTAGGATACACGATATTGAAGCTTTAGATTTGGATGAAAGCTTTTCTTTCCAGCATTTTCCTTACAATTAATCTCTGTTCTTTTTGTTACTCATAATAATCTTTTTTTTTCTCTTATGGGCACTACAATCATGTTCTCTACATTAGGATACATGATATTAAAGTTTTTGATTAGCCAAAAAAGCTTTTCTTTCCACCATTTTCCTTATAATTAATGCTCATCTATGAAATAAGACAAACTTGGATACTCATAATTGTCGCAACGTACCCCAAGGTTCATCCTCGCGGATCTATGGGGGCGTACGCCTTAAAATATTTTCTTGACTTGGAAATGTCTTTTTGACCAAGACTTTTCTTTCACGATGTGATGAGAATAAGAATGTGCGGATTCTTGACTTATGGTACAGTGAAGAGAACCATAAGACGGATTGTTTGTCTTATTGGTTTCAGATAACCATCATGAAATGGCTAGTGCTTCGAGTCACACCGATCATTTTGAGCAAGGCATGACCGGATGCTTATTGAAACCTATGTTTTGAGTAACAAAACTCAACATCAATCCTGTGGTCTACATAATACAAAGATTCGTTGTTTGGGTTTAAGAGTTGGTTATGCACGATGAGGTACGAACCTTTTTGCGATGCCTAAAATCGGTACCTTACTAGCTATGTCTTATCTCGATTTCAATTATTTCAATCTTAACTTGTCACTATTTCGATATAACCCTCTTTTGATACATGAATCTTATAGAAATACAAATCTAGGTTTTGACGAAAAAGATTTAATCTCATATACGCTCTGGAGAGATAGGGAATATAGAGATTTTCAATAAAATGACATCTGGATTTTACTTTGAAAATGGAATTTTCCACTTTGGGCACTAGAGAGATAGCCATGCGAAACATTACCTTTAATTTTATTTGCAATGTTTTGAAAACATGAATGCATATAATCATCACAAAGAAATCATGTTAGTAAGGCAATAAATGAAGTAACATAACATGGATCATTCAATGCAATGATAAAGAAAATGGGTGGACTATTGGAATTTATCTCGCAATTATCATCAATTATCTGGGAATAATCGAATCAGCAATTTTTGAGATGCATCTAGGTTCCTTGATTAAACAAGGTTTGTTTGACATATTCATAAAAGTTTAAGAAAGAGAAAAAATTAATTGTAGTTGGAAGATAGGGTTGGAGTATCCCTTCAGAAAAGTGGGGTTGGAGTATCCCTGTAGGTGACAAATAATTTTGACAAAGTAAGATTTTTAAATCTTGACAATTTTGAAAAGCGGGGTTGGAGTATCCCCTTAAAAGGTCAGGGTTGGAGTATCCCCATGGATGACAAATCATTTTGACGGAGGAAGATTTTTTCAATCTCAACAATTTTGAAAAACAAGGTTGGAGTATCCCCTCGAAAAGTTAAGGTTAGAGTATCCCCAAAAGTGACACGTATGACACTCTTTAGAGAAGTTGAGTTGGAAAACTTTAGTTAACAAAACTTTATGATTTAGAAAATGAGTAAGCATTTTGATAACTTTTGGTAAAAGAAATTATTGTGAATGAGGATGGTAAAGATGTAAAATATGTTTGTGCCTTGATATGAGCCAATGGGAGGTCAAAGTAAGTTCTCGAGTCTGATAAGGTGATATGGAGGCATTTAAATGTCTCGAGATGAAATTCGGGAAGACAACTCAATTTTGACCATAACTGAAAACAGGGGATAGCATCATGCTATCTTGCTTCCCGAATTTATTCTAAATTGGTTTGAAGGCTTTAGAGGGTGGCAAGATACTATTAGAAAGGTAACTCGGTGAGGGTCAACCTAAAAATATTTTCCATATCCCAAAAAGTCATTTTTCAAGGGAATAAATTTTCAAGTTCAGATCCATTTCGCTTCTGGCATAGCATACAAAGAACAAGGTGCGTCAAAATTTGAAAAATCCCCTTGGACTTGTTTGGTATCAAAAAATTGCAAGTGATACCTTTCTGAAAAGGGAATTTCATGAATCTTTTAGGAAAAATGTTTGAAAAATTTGAAAAATTCATTTAGTTTGTCTAAATGGCCTAACCATAATCCATGTTCAGATTCCAAAGGTTCTAGACAGTTTAGATTTGAAAAAATGTTACTCTTTTATCTAGAATGATCCGAAGGTGAATAAGACATTGTTTTAAAGATATTTCGACATGCCTTGAGTGAAAAGTATCAAAAAAATTCATAAAAAAATCATTTAAGATTTTAAAGTGATTTGTCAATTTACAATGGTCGTGCTGCTAGTAGAGGACAAAGTAAAGCAGAGGATACCTCTCATTTTTTTTGTGTCAATGAATCCGAACTCAAGTCATTGACATTTGAACATCCATGACTGAAGAGAAAGAGTGGCATAAGCATGATGAACTCATTTGCACAGCCCTGAAATAGTTTGGGACAATGAAATAGGCTGTTAATCATACCACTTAAGCTTTAACTTAAAAATAAGGCATGAATATTTAGGGAACAAGTGCAAGGCCATTTTTGTTGGAAAATTAGAAGATTTAAACTCATTCAACCAAGATTCCAGATCCAGAAAACTTAATTTTCTTTAAGATTTTTTATGCAACTTTAAGGAAAATGCTAAGTTTATGCTACTCCTCATTGGTTGAGGTTAACATGGTTGGCTTGGGGGGTTTTGAAAATCAGTTTTGACAGCCATCAAACAAGCATTTTGATAAGGATAAGACAACAAACACACAAGGGGATGGCATATAATATGAAGGGGGATGCTAATTTTACCAATGGTTTAGACAAAGAAAGTGTTATGCATTGTGACAAGAAAATGTTATGGACACTGAAAATAGCAATGATTCATGCAAGTTAATGTGTAAATGTGCTTGAAATATGTTAGGCTAATGATTCATATATGGATTAAGGATAACAGGATGCATGGATATGGTATAAAATGCATGAGCAAGAGCTATCAAACTAATAAGGATGAAATAAGGCATTTTGCACATCAAAGGAGCATTAAAGCATCCAAATCCTAAACTACCACAACCAAAAGCCACAATAATGCATGATAATCCTAAGAGGGTAAGGAAAATATGGAGAGCTTACTAAAGTGATGAAGATGCTAAAAAATAAA
>JBBYHO010504700.1:11460-21809 GCA_038382025.1 Adansonia gregorii | reverse complement strand
TACTTTCATTAAATAAAGTTATTATTAATAATAATGTTATTTTGGGTGTTAAACATTTAATAATCTTTATTTTAATTTAATTCCAAATACAGTAATTTAAAATCACCAATAATCTTTCTTTGTTGATAATTCAATGCTTTATTAATAAAAAAAAATCACTAGTGATTTATAATATTATATTAAGCATAATAATTAAGACAATTATTGATATTTTGTTGATCTTATTACCGCACTAATTAAACCACTGTAGTTATCTTACAAGCGCTGAGGTAAGTTAATTGATTAAGACTGATCCAAGATAAAAAAAAAAAAAATTCCAACAATGTTTATAATGCCTTAATCATTTTGACAGATTCTTCTCAAAGTTTATTCATATCACTTCCCCATTCTATCGTCGAAGACAAAGATCATGTTTTATCCAATGTAAAAGTCGACTTGTTTATCACTTAGCTAGTTTGGCTTTCTCCTTTTTGATGTTTTCACACACACACACATATATATTATTTGCTACTTGAAAAGTTTATTATAAAGAAAATGTAAAGATAAAAAAATAATTAAAATAAATTAACATCAATTATATTGGATTAGTCTATATGCCATTGTTTTTTATTTAAAAGATTCCATATTTCATTTATAATTTTTTAAAAAATATTATTGATTTAATTTGTATAGCAAAACAACTAAACTCAATTTACGTTAAGCATTGATGCAAATATTTTTCATAAACGTTTCATCCAATCAAAAATGATGAATTGTTTATAACTCAGCTGGTTTGACTTCTTCCTTTTTGACGTCGTCATATATATTTTTTATTTGCTTCTCGAAGGCAAATGTAAAGATAAAAAAAAACATAATCAATTAACAAATAATTAAAATCAATTATAAGTGATTATTCTATATGTCACACTCTTTTATTTAAAATATTAAATATTTTATTTATATATATTTTAAAAATTATTGATTTTAAATTGTATAGCAAAACAACCAAAGCTCAATTTAAAAGATGATAAACAATCTTCGTAAGCGCACAAAAATACATTAGTAAATATATTTATAAAAATTATTAAGTAACTAATGTAAACTTTAGCTCACTTTTATTAATCAATAAATTTATTTAATGAAGGTTTTTAGTGGAATTAGAATTCGTGTTTTTGCTTTTTTTGATTGGATAAAATTTATTAAGTCATATTTATAATAAAAAAAATTTAACAGATAATTTCGAAATATAATGAAAATAGATGATTATTTTTTATTATTTTAAAAAATTCTTTACATTAATATTTTTAAATATATACTAATATTTACTTTCACGTCCTTTGTAAGTGAATACATAATTCTACATTTTATTTGTTTTTGAACAAATATATAGTTGTATAATTTACACATACATAAAATTAATAAATTGCATATTAATCAAAATTTACATCAAATATGTAAACTTTATTCCATGTGAAAATTGCTTGGATTTAATATAAAATTCATAATTTTTAATGTTTGTGAAACTAAAAAAAAACGTACAAATTTGAATTCTTTTGTTTGTAAAATAAATTTATTCTTTTTAAATTTAGTCAAAAATTAAACTTTTGCAAATAGAATAATTTATGTAAACTTTGATTTTTCTTATTTATCATTAAATAGATTCATTTAATGAAAATATTTTAATGAAACTAAAATTTGTTTATAAATTAAATAAAATTTATTAATGTACTATACAAATTGACAAAATTTCATCGGAGATACGTGTACGGAGGTGCCAAATCTGTGAGGCGTAGCTGCTACATGAAAATGACTATATCCCTCGCAATTTCATAGCAATTAGATCTGAATCTACGCCATTGAGATTTTTACAAATTTAAATTAATTTGATTTGGCTTCGATTATTATTTTATAATAAAAATATTTTTATTTAAATTTATTTATATAAATATTAATATAAAATAATATTTTAATAATATAATAAGTTAAGTAAATTTTTAAATCGATTCAACTCAAACTTAAATAAAAAAAGTTTAAAAATTTGAGCCCTAATAACTCATGTCATGATATATGCGTTAATTTATACTAAAAACTACTAATGAAGCTTAAAACAAATATTATATGGTATAACTTTAAAGTTTGAATTTCCTGCTTACGATTATACTCGAGCATGGACCAGATTAAATTAGATCGTAATTTAAAATAAAATTAAATTTTAAACGTAAGTTTGAATTTAACCTATCTAAACTTATTTAGATTTTAATTACTATTTATCTTATAAAAATATCTTTATATTAATATTTATATATTTTATAATTAAATTAAAATAAAAAATATATTATTTTAAATTAGATCAACTAAAGACAAGAAAATGAAAATTCCAACCCGAATTTACCGGACGGAATAGGCTCACGGACCATGCGCTTGCAAGCAAAGAATGTTTTGCTTTTGCAAGCCCATGTACTCTATACTCAGGACAAATATTCTAAGCCAAGTCTCCAGCTGAAAATTGAACACTGTTTAAAGTTCAAAATTGACCTTTGCTTTTGAAAGGTTCAATGTTGGCGAATTTGACTTTGTCAAATACCGTTGACGCTCGCCACCCCGGCCTCCATATAAACCCCAACGGCAACTGGTTCAAAGCCTCGAGTCCGATATATCCCCATCAAACAAACAAACTGCACTGGCTTTAACAATCTTCAGCAACTATCCGATATATCCCCATCAAATCCGATATAGCAGCCACTTTTTGTTGTGAAGCATCATGAGCCAATTTCCTCAACCCACCAGACCTGTTCAAAGCTACGATTTGGCTCCTACACAACTCCCTCAACCCTCTGAACCTGTTAACATTAAAAACAGGTCTTCCTGCTCTTTGGATTTTGCCGACAACTCAATACCACAACCGACAATATCAGAAGAAGAGAACGAAGCAGTCGAAGATCTAATCAGGGTCATATCTGAATGCTACGAAAAACTTCCCGAATGCATAAGAAGCCAAGTAAACCTGGAAAAATTCAACGTCGCCTCAAGCAATAACGCGACGGAACAAGGTTTCCAGGTCGAGTCGACGACGACGACTACAATTCATGGCCACAATGACCACCTGCTGGAGGAGTTCAAGCGTAAGCTCGAACGACTCAAAATCAGAACCGTCGATATAAATACCTCGCGTGGGGTTAATGGACCTACTCAGGAGCTTCGACAAAAGCTTGAGCGTTTCAAAATACGGACGGTGCAGCTGGGAGGAGAAGTTTCCGGTGAGGAAGTTAAGCGCTGAATATCAAAGTTTGAAACGTCGTTCACGCATATATTACTATAAATTCCAAATTTGTATTAATTCTTTCGAATTCTTTTATTTATTTATTTATTAATTCGGTGGTGGAACTGAAAAAAAATTTCGGTTTTCCCTTTTACATTTTTTAGGTGTATTTTTTTAATGATATAAATAATTACTATACAATTATCTTAATTATTTGCAGCTACGTTTCTTATGGATTTTCAAATGGTAACATTTGTATATATTTTTAATAAATGACAAATAAAATAATCGATTATATTAAATTAAATCACGAGTTTTTACGTGAATAAATAAATAAAATAAATTAAAATGATATTTTTGTTAAAAAAATTAAACAAAATCAATAGAAAATTGGACAAAATTTTAAAAAAATTAATGTAAAATAATATATATATAATCATCCTCATAATTTCGCGAATTATTAAAGAGTAAAGGGAGACCAATAATTTTATTAAAGATTTATTACAAAATAGCATTTTTTAATTAAAAAAAGGTTTTAATTTATAGTTCTAAATACTCAAATCCTTATAAATTAAAAACCTTTAAATCTTTTAAAAGTCAAATCCACGACTTTTACTTTCGCAATATAATTAAGTTATTTCATGAACTGGCCAAAACACCTACTAAATCAACAATATTAAATTAAAGTACTTAATTTGAAGAAAAGAAAATATAAAATTTTAATGGAGGCAAAGTCAAAGGTTTTATAAATCTTGTAAATGTGGATCTCTAATAATTTTGGCAGCTCAATGGGAGTGTTGCCCCCAATCTTGACTATGATGAGCCGTACAAATACTATCAGCCAAACTCCCCCGAGTCCCTATTTACCCAAATGTGGCCATTGGGTTTTCACGCTATAGAAATTAGATCTTATTGTGGTTTAGATTAGATTGAATTTTAATTATTTTTATTTTTTTATTTAAGTTTAAATTTTGTTGAGTTTAAAAACTTATATTATTATTTAAAAATATATTTATATAAATTTTTATATATTTTATAATTAAATTTAAATAAAAAAATCTAAAACAAAATTGATTTACTGAAATTACAAAGTATCATGTTTATTTCCAAACATAATCCAACTCAAATCGATCGATTGAATTTGATTGGATTTTGATTCGATTTTTTTAATTTAAGTTCGGCTTGGGTTGAATTTAAAAATTCATATTATTATTTTAAAAATTAAAATATTAAAAATATTTTTATATGAGTATTTATAAATTTTTAAAATTAAATTTAAATAAAAATAACTCAAAACTATTTGAGCTACTTAAAATTTTAAATACCATATCTATTATCAAAATATAATCAAACTCGAATCAAATAAATAATATAATATTTGAACAGATCTAGTAGCTAGAAGCGTATGATATATAGTGTTATCATCATTATTTCACTCTTCTTCGTCTCATTCTATTTTTTTTGTATTTTTTTTATTTTGAAAATTTAAATATTTATTTTTTTATCTTAAAATTATTTTTCTTGAATTTTATATTTTTACCCGGCAATAGAAAGCATGAGAACATAAAGGCTAACTATTTCGAAAAGAGGGAGCGTAGATATTTAATTATCACTTCTAATTAATTAATCACATTTCGATAATTATAACAGAGTCGTTAATTAAATTTTGTTGATTCCTTTTTAATAAAAAAGAAAAGGAAAAAAAAAGTTTGTCTTTGAAAATAATTTCCATAAGAGGCTATATTGTTATAATATGTATTTTTAAAATTATAACTATACGAAATTATAATCAAAGTTAAGTGCATTTCTATATAACAATTAATAGCCCAAACTAATCATTAAATTATTAATAATTTACAAATTTAATATAAAGTTAATTCAATGTCACGTATAATAAAACTTGAATCTGACACCTCGAAGTCCCGTTGTTAACAAGGCCTTGGAACGTTAGATGTTGAATATATTATTGTACCAAGTAAAAACCCTTTTGACTTGGCTGCCGCTAGTTACCAAAGCCAGCAAGTTAATTAAAAGGCTCGATGATGCATGTATGTATGGTTTTCAGTATAGCCGATGTGGACTCGGTGGACTAACAACAAAATCAAGTTCAAATTACAAAATAATTTATCATATTTTCAACTTTTATGATTCTTTCTTGTGAATCAAATTATTTATTTAATTTAATTTAAATTATTATTTAATAAATAAAAATAGATTATATAAAAGAATTTTAAATAATAAACAAATATTTTAAATTCAATGGATAATATCAGATCTTGAACAAACAATTTTTTTATTATTCAAATTTTATCTTCCTGATGAAAGAGGTGTTTACTATATATATATATATATATGTGTGTGTATATATATTTCAAGTCATCAAATGCACGTAGAAAAACAAAGTGCCAAATAATTCATTGGTTAGCATTTTTTTCAAAAATTGAAATAAAATAATTCTTGAAACAATAAATAATTATTAATAATGAAAATTTATGAGAGATATTCATATATATATATATATAGAGAGAGAGAGAGAGAGAGAGAGAGAGAGAGAGATGAAGTATCTTGTAACCCAAAAAAGATTAAAATCCTTCCTGCCATACAAATGCAGTATTAACAGTGTTATATATATATATATATATATATATGAAGTCATTTGAAATTATTGGAGATTGAATTCTGTTTATTAAAATTAAAAATCTACCGTGCTTATCAACGAATGAAAGTAACCGTGTAAAATTAACAAGTGGAAAGTGCAACAGCTAGGCTAAGACCACGTCTTAATTAAAACGAGTAATCTCCTACTTTTCAACACTGAAAATTATTGATATACGTATATTTGACTTTCGATCCATTGCAAAATTCAATGGCAGCTACCTCTATAAATATGCACCCCAACATCTTAATCTCTTCACTACCATTTCCTGATATATCCCAAGCTTCCCACGAAGAAATCAGAAAGCATTAAAAGAAAACGTTTTTTTGGCCATTGTTTTTGGCAAAGAAGTCGAAGTTTTTCAGCTTTTCTTTCATCGTTCTTGAAAATATATACAGATCATATATATATACTTTTGCAAGAAAAGAATGAGAAAACATCTTAGTTCAGAATCAGAGCAAATGAATTTCGAGTCAGCCACAAAATGTTGTAGCAATCTGATGAGAAGCCAAGCTGTTTTGAATAGGTGCAATAAAGCAGGTTTGAAGGGTGGATTCAACATATCAAAGTCAGGATTCCATGGCGAAGTGGAGGGGTCAACGCCGAAGCTCCAGCGGTTTAAGATAAGAACAATCGAAACAGGTCAGGTTGTGAAGGATGAGGACCACAAGGAATCAAAAGCATAAGAGCTGTCGTATTAATTAATCACATTTTTTTTCTATATGTTTAAATTCTTTGATTCTTTTATATTTGAAGGAAAAATATTAAGCATTTTCTTTCTATATAGACTGGATTTTACTTTATTCTAACATAAACCCAAAACTTTGGCAGTTCGAATTATGTTAATTAATGTGGGTTTAGATTGTTAATGAGAAGTGCCAAGGTTAAAATAAAAGACTGTGATAGTTGATCTGTGAAACCATTCAGATTAATGTTTTTGTAAATGCACTAGCTTTGTGCTAGTCTCCTTATAACCTTTTAGTTGCTTAATAAAACTCTTTTGACGTAATAAAAAATATATATATTAGAGGATTTACAATCAATAGTTGATACTATCGCAAAAGTTAAAGCTCGGCTTCGGCAAGTCGGACCGGTTTAGTAGGAACTAATGGTTCAATTGATTCGTAATATATAAAAAAATTAAATATATGATAAATCATTAGAAGTAAAAAATTATTTTATGCTATTTTTATTATTTATTATTTTTTTATATGATATGATTTAAATTTTTAATTTCTTAATTATTTATTAAGACTACACAATGAAAATAAATACATAATTTTACTACATAAATATTATATTTAAAATAAAAAACTCATATATTTTAATATATTTTTAACTTAAATATTTTGATTTAATCGAACAAGTGATCGAAAAGACACATTGATTTGACCTTTGATCTGAACTTTGATTCATTGCTCTATTCTTCCTTTCACGCATGAGCTTGACATTAAACAATGTCCATTATTCACTACAGAACCAGGACCATATCAACCTTCTACTACCAAAAGAACTGCAATAAATGTATAATATTGTAAGCTTGCTCGGTCCAATCTATTGTTAGCTGGCTCAATATAAAACAGAAGACTTCGACATTGCAGTTTTACTGCCTCGTCTTAGTACTGACAAGCACTGAAAATACATATAGAGAGGCCTATCTAGTTCTAACTGAGTTTTTCTCGTCGATCTATCACCAAATCTACATGCAAAAAACACTACAAATCCTCGTTAGAATCAATTATTGATTCACGGTTTACAAAATTCATCTCTATGCAACAAAAAGATGTAACAATCTAAGAAAGCAATGTGATTCTGAATATAATGCAGGCAAGAACGGCCGAGGATTTTGAACTTTGTAAGGCTGGTTCAACTTCAACCTGAGCATATCGCAGGAGAGATAGAGGGGATTGGGGAGGGGGGGTTCAATGCCTAGGTTTGATCCAAACAGTTTCCAGGACTGATTGTCAAGGATAATGATTACAGGTGAATTGATCAGACTATGGTATGAGAATATGCAACATTTTGAGTTCATAGTTTCTTATCCTTTAATTCTCATGAGAAATCCACGGATTATGACGATCATGATCTCGTCTTTAAATGGTGCCTTGTATACAGGGTTGATTTTTATGGTTTCAACCGCTGTGCAAGCAATTTTTCAACTCCTTACGTGGATATTATATATATATATATATACACATTTGGAAGCTTGATCATGCGAATTATACAATACAATTACACCCATTGATTTCAGGTTTTTCCAGGTTTTTTTTTCCCCTTGGAGATTGTTAGGATGTGCTTGGCAGCTTGAATTTCAATCTGCAAGTCGAGTGGACCAAAACTTAATAAGGCCCTTGTTTGGGCCAGCTATGCACTCGCCCATAACTTCTTTGTTTTAGGCATCCTCTTTTTTCTTTTTTTTTTTCTCCCTTTCGCAATTCTATCTTTTTTTTTAATTAAAAAAATATATATTAATACCTAGAAGAAAATGATTAGAGACTCTAATTTAGAGTAAGTTTGAGCATTTCGGTTTGCCTCTAAAAACATTACTGGTATCAACAAGTTTCAGTGTACCGTCTTATAGTATTATATAAAATGTTATCTATAATATATATCAATATTCAATATGTAATATATTTTCAACTCTAACCTAAAGTAAATAAAGGCATAATAGTCTTTTAGTCACTATTAAATTTGGATTTGTGTTCTCCAACTTTTACCTCTCCCTCATTTTGCACGTTACCTTTTGCTCTCTATTAAACAACTTTTATTTACTCCCGATAAACACACGTTTAATGTCGTTTCATACAATATATATATATTTATATATATATATATTTATATATATGTAGTCATTCTCTTAATTCCCTAAATGTTAAGTTGAATCTCCTAAAACACAAACGGAAATGTGTTTCAATTCTAGGCGTTTCATTCACTTTCTATACAGCTTAGCTTGCTCTTCAATTCTAGGGTAAGTATTTTGTGATTTTAATCTTTATGATTTTGAGATTACATGATCTCTCAGTTTTACATGATTTCTCCTCTCCATTGTATTTAATTTAATTTTTTCCCGTTTGCCAATGGGATTCTTTATTCCAATTGCAAAATGAAATAAGCTTATGGGTAAAGAAGTAATATTTTTAACGATTTTTAACCTAACACGTATAACGCTTGTTGTAATACATGCTATGTAAGATTAGCGTAATTAATTAATTATTTATTTATTTTCAGGTAATATCAAATTAAATTACTATTTTTATTGTGTTTTCCACTTCCAGTTTCTCATCGAAATTTAACTTTATCAAGCCATGATACTAATATTGAAGAATGTTTATATTAATCGTAAATCTTTTATGCTGCTATGGTTTCTCTTTTTTGATATGATTCCGGTACATGGTACAGGTGTATTTTGTTCGAATAAAAGATTAAACCATATAGTCTGAGTGGTGAGTTGTGGTAGTATTTTCAACCACGCCCTAATGCTTATATTTCATTCGGAATTTTAATTAAATTGCAGAAGTTACTTTCTCTTGCATAATTCTTTCTTTTTTTTACATTGATTACATAAAATATATTGCCTATTTGAATAGTTTTATTTTTTTTTAATTGTAACTTTATAATTTAATTTTACTCATTCATGTTGGAATAATGATTTTTTTATAAATATATAAATTGAAAATTCAAGTAAAAGGGATAATAGGTATGTAACATTTATGGAATGATAGTTTTGGACTTTGAAATCATTCTTTTCACAATAATATTTTTTATACATTTAATTTAATAATAAATTATATTTTAAATGTTATTGATTGTCATAACTAACCTATTTAAACGTTATCATATAATAAATTATTAAATTATTTATCACTTTATCATTCATTTAGAATTGATTTAAATTAAAATGTGTTCTAATTGGATTTTAACTAAAAATTCATGACTATAATTTAATTATCATTTATATAGTGTTAATTCTTTTTTTCACAAACTTATATTACAGAAGTTATTAATTATCTCTAAACTTTATTTGATTGTTATTTTTACAGACAATTAATTACTATATTTTAATTATAATTTAGTGTGTCTTAATTCATCATTTTATGTGCATATTTAAAATAAATTTATGGTAATTAACAACCTTCAAATGATTTTATCTTTGAATGAAATAATAGATATGAAATGACTTCTTCTTTATGTATCTATGCGTAACCTAAACAATAAGATATTAAAATATTAAATATTAAATATTAGATATTAATTAATAAATGAAAAAGTAGTCGCTCATGTGGAAATATAAAAAAATAAATGAAAAATACCCTTATTTTCAAATATTAAAAAGTCGATCTTATAACGCGGGAACATATTTCTAGTATGTGTATATATTTACACAACACACTTTCATTGCATACACCATTATGGTTACGTGTAAAAATAAATTTTAAAATTATAAATATTTAATAT
>JBBYHO010504689.1:0-21810 GCA_038382025.1 Adansonia gregorii | reverse complement strand
TTTAATTTTGATGTTTTAAAGTTATTATTTTATCAGTTAAGTTTAGTAAATTCATATGCGTTATGCACCTCTACCCACAGGAAGGTATGGATTTACATTTGAATATAAGGTTACTTATTCAATTAAAGTATTAATCCTTGTAATTTTGTTTTGCATTTTGCAGCTTTGTCTACTGTTTTAATTAATGAGCTGCTAGAATTCCAATGCTAAGTGGTGACAAAAACTTTTCCAATTGGAAGGAGAAAATTGAGCTATTTCTTGGGTGTAAAGACCTTGACTTAGCCCATCGTATGGACAAACCTGTCTTTAACAAATCAAGTGGGTAAGCTAAAAAGATTTGTTAGTACAGTGGGAGAAATCTAGCCATTTAAGTATGATGTACATCAAATCCTATATAAGTAAGTCCATTCAAGGATCGATTCCTGATTGTGACAATGTCAAAGATTATTTGAAAGCCATTGAGGATCAATTTGTTAAATCTGATAAAGCTTTAGCTGTTACCCTAATGAAAAAGCTTTCAAGAATGAAACACAATAATTCTAAAAGTGTGCGCGAGCACATTATGGAAATGAGAGATATAGCTGCTCAATTAAGAACCCTGGATGTTGAGTTTTCTAAGTCATTCCTTGTCAATTTTATATTAAACTCTCTTCTAAATGAGTATGAATAATTCAAAATATCATATAACACATAAAAGGAAAAATGGTCCATTAATGAACTCTTAACCATGTGTGTTCAAAAGGAAGAGAGATTGTAAAATGAGACACTAGATTCAGTTTTCTTAGTAACTCATGATAAGAGAGGTGACACGAAAGGCAAAGGTGTTTTGAAGGTTAAAAAGGAAGGAAAGGCACCAATAAAGAAAAGTGGTGTCAAATGCTTCTTTTGCAAAAACCTAGGCACATCAAGAAGGACTGCTTAAAGTATAAAAAATGGCTCGAAAAGAAAGGTAAGGTCACATCTTTTGTATGTTATCAATCTCTTTTTGTTGATGTTCCTTATAACACATGGTGGTTAAACTCAGGCTCAATGAATCATATTTCAACTACCATGCAGGGCTTCCTAAACCTAAGGAAATCGAAGGAAAATGAGAGGGGCATCTATTCCAGAAATCGATTGCCTTCACAAGTGGAAGGAATAGGCACTCTCAGGATCATGTTAAAATCCAAATCAATTTTAGATCTTGAAGAAACATTTTATGTTCCATCATTTTCTAGAAATTTGATTTCAATTTCTAAACTAGATTTATTAGGTTTTGAACTCAAATTTAAAAATTCTTTGGTGGAAATTTTAAAGAATAACGTTTCTATTGGATTTCATTTAATTGATCATTTATACAAACTTGATTTGGATCCTGAGTATGAGAATAGTTTAATGACTATGCATGCAATTTTTGGAAATAAAAGATGTGTTATAAATGAAAACTCCTCTAAGTTGTGGCATAAAAGATTGTATCATATCTCTATACAGAGAATTAAGATGTTAATAAATGATGGGGTACTAGGTACTCTTGATTTTACGGACTTTGACACTTGTATTGGTTGCATAAAGGGAAAGCAAATCAATAAATCCACAAAAAGAGCTAAAGAAGCACTGAAACTTTAGAGATTGTACATATAAACATTTAGGGACCCTCTCCCATTGCATGCTTTACTGGGCAAAAAAACTTCATCCCATTTATTGATGACCATACAAGATTCATGTACCTCTATCTTTTGTTTGAAAAATCTGAAGCATTAGATGCTTTTAAAGTGTTTAAGGCAGAAGTTGAGAAACAAAAGGGAAAGAATATAAAGATTGTAAGGTCAGATAGAGGTGGAGAATATTATGGGAGATATACAGAAATGGGTCAAATACCGGGTTCATTTGCAATATTTCTGCAACAAGAAGGTATTATAGCGCAATATACAATGCCTGATGCACCTCAACAAAATCGTGTTGCAAAAAGAAGGAATCGAAGGCTTTTGGATATGGTAAGAAGCATGATAAGCTATAATAATCTTCCCCTAAATTAATGGAATGAAGCCTTAAAAACTGTAGTTTATGTCTTAAATAGAGTTCCAACCAAATCAGTTACTAAAACTCCTTTTGAGCTATGGAATGGTTGGAAACCTAGCCTAAGGCATTTACCGACTTGGGGTTGTCCAGTTAAAGTTAGGGTCTATGACCCAAACATAAAGAAATTAGACCCAAGAATAGTTAGTGGTTTCTTTAAAGGCTATGCAATTAAATCAAAGGGGTATAGATTTTACTGTCCCTCTCATACAACTAGAATTGTTGAAGCTAGAAACGCCAAATTTCTTAAGGATCATGAGTTCAGCGGGAGTGATCTTCCTCGTAAGGTTAACATTGATGAAGATATTAGATTGGATGAATCTCTTGTAGATGACTTGAATGTTTACCAAAGCATACCTATAGAAATAATTGGAGAACAATCAACTCAAGAACATCATTTGCAAGATGATAATAACCTCACTGATAATACTGCTGAAAATGTACAAAATGTACAAGAAACAGTAGAATTAAGGAGATCTAATCAAGTAAAGATATCGGCAATTCCTAGCGATTATGTTGTATACCTACAGGAGTCCAATTATGATGTTGGACTCAATGAAGATCCCACCTCATTTTCACAAGCCATGAAAAGTGAAAATTCTACATTTTGGCATAAAGCTATGATAGATGAGATGGAATCGATGGCTAATAATCAAGTTTGGGAATTAGTTGAATTGCCAAAAGGGGCAATCACCATTAGCTGCAAGTGGGTTTATAAAACCAAAAAGGATGCCTCTGGTAATGTTGAGCGATATAAAGCTAGATTTGTAGCCAAAGGTTTCACTCAAGGGAAGGCATTGATTACCATGAAACCTTCTCTCCAGTTTTTAAGAAGGATTCATTAATAAATATCATGGCACTTGTAGCTCATTTGATTTAGAGTTAAATCAAATAGATGTGAAAATGACTTTCTTGAATGGAAATCTAGAAGAAAAGGTATACATGAATGAACCTGAAGGCTTTTTCGAAAATAGCCATTTGGTATGCAAACTAAAGAAATCAATATATGGACTAAAACAAGCCTCTCATCAATGGTATATGAAGTTTTACAACATCGTTACATCATTTGGTTTCATTAAAAATGTTGTTGACTCTTGTATATACCTTAAGGTTAATATGCGTAAATTCATGATCTTAGTTCTATATGTTGATGATATTCTGCTTGCAAGTAGTGATTTAGCTTTATTACATGAAACCAAAAGTTTTCTTTCTCAAAACTTTGATATGAAAGATTAAGGTGAAGCATCATATGTAATAGGCATAGAGATTTATAAAGATAGGTCTGAAAAGACATTAAGCCTATCTCAAGAAGCCTATATCAAAAGAGTTTAGAAAGATTTAGAATGCAAAGCTGTTCACCTAGAACGGCACCAATTTTAAAAAGGGATATATTCAATTCAACACAATTTCCTCAAAATGAATTGGAAAATGAGCAGATGAAGAGCATTCCATATGCATCTGCTGTTGGTAGTCTCATGTATGCTCAAGTTTACACAAGACCTGACATAAGTTTTGCACTAGATATGCTTGGCAGATATCAAAGTAATCCTGGCCTTGATCATTGGAAGGCTGCCAAGAAGGTTATGCATTATTTACAAGGAACTAAAGGCTATAAACTTACATACAGATGATCTGAACATCTCGAGGTAATTGGATATTCGGATTCAAATTTTGGTGGATGTATGGATACAAGGAAATCCACTTCATGATACATTTTCATCTTAGCCGGTGGTGCTGTATCTTGGAGGACTGTTAAGCAAACGATTGTTGCTTCATCTACCATGGAAGCTGAGTTTATTGCATGCTATGAAGCAATATCACAGGCATTATGGTTAAGGAATTTTGTTTCTGGATTAAGAGTTGTTGATTCCATTGCAAGGCCATTAAAGATCTATTGTGACAACTCATCTGCAGTATTTTTTTTCTAAGAATGAAAAAAGAGGGAGTCGCAGCAAACATATAGATATAAAGTATCTTGCTGTTAGATACCATGTAAAGAAGCAAGAAGTGGATATCCGTCATATTAGTACAGATTTAACGATAGCAGATCCCATGACTAAGGCATTGTCGATGAAACAGTTTAATCGTCATGTGGATCATATAAGGCTAGTTAAATTCTGTTAAATTTTTGGGCTTCTTTAATTTTATTGTTTTACATTCTTAGAGTTTATAAACATGTTAAAGTTTGTGCACATAAATTTTACATGTCAAGTGGACCTTGAATGATTATACTAGTTTCATTCATAAAGTATTATCCTATAAAGTGCTTTCTTAAAGAGAATCATGCATTGTAATATGTGGAAGGGAATATTCATTTTAGAATGCTACCGCTATGATTCGTGCTATGTGAAATCTTTAATTGAGTAGGAGTCAGGCTAGAGTAACTTATGGCCATGTTAAATTTTTGGATTTAATTATCACCTATTCGAGTTCTTAATTTATCATATCGGCCAAGTGGGAGAATGTTGTACTTCATGTGGCCCACATGATGATAAATGAACCAAGTTAATTAAACCAAGTTATTAAGGTGAAATTATAAAGGAAATCTTAATTCTAGTTTAACTACCTAGTGATGAGAGTTTAACTCTATTTTAATAGTTAATTAGAATACAGATTCATTGACGGTAAGATTTAACTATAATTAGTCTAGTATGGGTCCCTAGCCTGGTCTATAAAATTGCCTGTGCACCATCATAAGATGATTTTTTTTTGGAACAAAGATAGAAAACAGACTAGAAGGCTCATACGGATTCTTGTGCATTGAAGTAAAGTCATTTATCTTGATCAATAATGGCTGGAGGTATGTTTAATTAAATTTATTACAGCAGCTGCATGGCCAGCTTATTAACTATTATTTCTATGGACCATCCAAATAAAATTGGTTTGATTTACAAACACTCGATTAAAAAATATAAAATAATTAAATAAAAAGAAATTTTGATTATTCAAGCATTTAAAGCATAAAACATAGGTTGGCAATGAGATATACAAAGATCCCAAATTTTATTTATTTATTTTCTCCTTTGATGAAAGCAACGATTATATTGACCAAGAAGTAGTAGTACTAATTAATTGCATGAAAATTGAAGTATTTTTTAATTGGAGACAAAATGAACAATCGGTTAAACCATGACGATTTTAAATTGAAACTTGGAGGTTCAAATAAGAAAGAGTCAATGAGGTTGGCCAAGGATCATGTTATAGGTGTTCATGGGGGTAAATAGTACGAACCTCTATTTAATTTTTTCTCAATTTTAAAGATTAGATGGAATTTTCTAGGTCTGGTCCTCTCAGATGAGTTAGAGATGATAAAAAAGCCCAATTGAGGTTTCAATTTATTTCTATGGGTTTAGTTTAATATAAGGCATCTGAGCTTAATTATCTAATTTAGAGAAGAGATGCCAGATTTGGAAAACTAGGACATAGGTTTCAAAAATTCAAGAATGTCAAAAGTTGACTTGTAAGAGTCTCTTGAGAAAATTAGACTGGTTATTAATGACATTTAGACAAAAAAAAAAGACTTATTTTAGAAGTCAAAATTAAAAGCCAACTATAGGCAGAGTCAAATATAAAAGCCAATTTTTTAGCCTAGAGTTAGATTTGAAATTGGAAGAGCTTCACAACTAGGATTTCAAAATTAATTACATTGAAATGAAATTGAATATAGACTTCGGGTGAAGAAAGTGTAATTGAGCTTGGGTTAAGTAAAGACCTTAAGAATTAAGGTGCCATGAATTCCTAAGGGCATAATCCAAAAGGTCCAAGATAGAAAATTTCATTTTTTTCTATAAAAATTCATTAGCATATATTTTTATTATAGGATGGAACATTCAATTGCATTTTTATATTGACATATCATGATGAATTAAATGACATAAAAATTTGTACAAGACTAGTGTAGGAATAATGCCATAGATGAATTTTAAATGTGCGTAATGTTCTAAATGCTCATCGATTCATTTAGGGCACAAATGTTATTTCTCTTTAATTTTGTTTAGAGGTTAGTGATTAAGCTAATATTACCTTAGGGTAACTTAAGCTTAAATCTCCAACCTTGAGGCCTACAAATAAAGGCGGATATTCACATTTTTAACAACTTTAAACACTTGTAAAATTATAGAAATACTAGAGTATTCAATTTTTCCCAAGCTCTTATCATTTCTAGGAGAATATTAAGCTTGGAGTAGGTATAATTTCTAACTTTTCTCTTTAATTTCAATTTAATTTCATGATTTGGATGATTGATACATGATTAGCTATGCTTATACCATGCTCGACCAAGGTGTTTGCATGATCTATAGTGTCTAGCCACATTGATTCTTCATGATCTTGTGTTTGATTTGAATTTGAGCTATGATTTACTCGATTTCAAGTTGTTCTAACATTGATTGATGACTAATTGATGAAATGCAACTTGAAAATGAGCTTACAGATCAAGACCTAGGCTCGAACAAGATGGAAGCTCTAGATCTAAGCTTTGACCAACTTGATTTAGATCAATTTAGTTGCCATTTGTTGATGTAAGTTAGAATATAGTAATATTGAGTTGAAATTACAATGTTTAGATGATGAAATCATGATTCTTTAGTTTAATAAGTTGATTAAAGCTTGATCTCTAATTCAGCTAGCCTGAGTCATTTTGATTTTAAGCTTAGTTGATAAATTCTTTTATAATTTTGTTAGTTTGAGCTAAAACTAAGTAATCAAAGCTTGAATCTTGTGCTAAAGGATGAAATTCTAGGTTCTCGAACTTAAAAAACCATTCAAACAAGAAAAAAGATGTCCAAATGTGTTTAGTTACCTTAGATTCTTAGCATCTTACGTTTGGCCATGCATTGATGCGTAATTGCTGAAATATTGATGAATTAAGTTAAATTGAACTTAGGTAAGCTGATATGCTTAACTGGATGAAATTAAAAGCTTACATTTTCAATTATTAAGCTTAAGTGATTGAAAACATGCGTTGATTGTTAATATTGTTGATTGAATTGAAATCAAGCTTGTTCTCTTGTGCAAGATTAATATAGGAGTAGTTAGCCATGGTGAATTGGTGTTTACAATAGGTTTGTGGATGATTGAAGTATAGGTTATTAGATTATATGTTTGATAAAATACATGTTAAAGTGTTTAGGATGTGTAGAAACGTTGTTTTCCAAAAAGAACCTCTAAAGGCAAATCTTGTTTCACTTAATCAATAGATGAGTTAAGGTTTGGTTTTTGCTAAATGAGTTCTTCTATGAACAACATGGTGAAATTTAATAAAATAGTTTGCTTTAGAGCTGATTAAGATCAAATAAAATTGTTTTTAGGTGTTTTTAAGTGTTTGTAGAGTTTAAAATTGGTGAGCCTTAATGTGGGTCATTAGATAATGTTTAGGTGAGTCAAAATGCAATGTTTAAGTTCACTTTGTTGTTGATTTCAACACACAAGTGAGTAGCATTGGTGTGCTTTTCACTTATTGAGAATAAATAATAATGAATAAAAGTGATAAAAGCAGAGACATTGTAGGACCCCAAAGCATATCGCAAATGTTGGAAAATATAATTCTAACTCAAGTTATTTAGAGGTCTTTGTTTTTTCCTCATTTAGGAAATTCATAAAGTCTATTTTATCTCATTATTGGATGTTAAAACATCCAGAAATGTTTTGTAAAAAATTGATAAAATGCTTCATGATCACACTTTGTATTAAAGTTACTGTTGTAGTCCCACATAGTAGTCTTGCAAAAAATATATATATTTTTGAATAAGTTACAGACCTTAGGAATTTTTGTTAGTCATTTTCATGTAATCCTCATTGATTCGGCTACATGATATCCTTTGAAACAATTGATTTCATGATCGGACGAAAATAGAAAAAAACCCAGAAGATGAGCTATTCATATTGCTTTATTTCCATGCATAATCAGTAATAAAAGTTGTTTTTTATAAGGATTATCATTTTTTGTATTTTCCCATATTTTTAGATTGAATTGAAGTGAATAAGCTTTCCAAACTTGTATGTTTCATCTAACGGGTATTTTAGATGAATCAAGAAGAAAATAAAAAATGCATGCTAGTCGGGCATACTATATGATGCAGTAGCATCCAATTAAAAAAAGTTGTGAAAGCCAAAATGATTTTCTAGAATTTTGTTGAATATTTTTAGGTTGAAGTATAGTGAGCCAACATTTATTAGAATTTGATTTGTTGATTTTATGTGATAGGAATAATCCTAAGTAAATTCAAATAGCTTGAAAGTTCAAATCTATTCATGTTTCAATTCTCTTCGATTTTGGTGTCCACTATTCTGAGGGACTTAGATGCTTCAGAATTGATTTTGGGAGACATGTTTAGTGTTTCTATATGTCCAAAAGTGTCCTATAGAAAGTCCCTAATGACTCACATTAAAGATTCCAAGTCTTTTAAATGGAGTGAACTTAGATAAAAGAAAGTATTGAAAGTGGAGTCAATTGTTGAATAATTTTAAAGTCAAATGTTTTATGAAAATTTTCCTTTATTAGTGATATTCGCTCTGAATCAGTTGTAAATTTAAGCTTGTTTCAGTAAGAGTTTCAGGATACAGTTTCTTTAGTTATATTTTTTTGATTTGGAATACATAAAAGGATTATGATTAAATACACACGATCGAATCCGACAAAAACAAATTAAAATATTTGTGATGTTTGAAATGCCCTAAGGATAAAAGACATTTTGATGTATTTCGTAAATTTGAACTGATTATTTATATACATTTATATTCAACTTAACATTATATCCTTACTATTCCATCTTCATTTAGATTTACATGTTAAAGTAAATTTAAGCAAATATGGCTCGTTGACTACTTATGTTTATACTATTAAAATGTTGCATATAATAGACTTTATATACGGGAAGACAACGTTCTAATATAAGTAGTCTAGGTCAATAGTCCATAGTCTATGGCATCAATGTGAGCAATTAACTCATGTCATTAAATCCAATTAGGAAGATAGATTATCTTGGTCATCTGGAGTGGTTTGACTCCTAAGTAGAGATATAGATATATAAGCTAGAGGTAGTGATATATTGGACTAGACCAAAGTGTAATTAATCCATTAATAAGTCCGTTTACAAAGATTAATTCACTTTTGACGTTTATTGTGTAATTACCTTAATCCCGAGTAAATAATTGACTCCATATGTATAACTTCTATGCTTTGACCTTCCAAAGGCTAAAATCTTTTGAAGTAGTAAGCTACTAGACCAATTTATTAGGCATATGACTTATACTTGATTAGAGCTTTACTTATAGAGATGGAACCATAGCTCCCATAAATAGTTAAGGTTATCCTCTGAAAAGGCATTATACAATATAGTGAAAATGGACGAGGCCTCAGTCATTTGTATGTCAAATGATAAATTCTTCACATATGGTAAATAATCATTTCACATGAAGAGTATAATGGAACTGTAAGATAAGGTGATCGGGTAGGTCAAATAGACTTTTAGCCTTAAGTTGATCATGGATATCATATGAGGGTGTTGCACAAATGTCCAGGCCATTGGACTAAAAGGTTATTTATAAAGTCTACGTAATATTATATATAATTAGTAGTGCAATTTCAAGCCTTTAGTGGTATGACTCTACGATTAATAATTATGTGAATAATTATTAAGATAGAATAATTAATACATAGATTATTAGAGCCCAATTATATATGTCCAGTTAGTCTTTCCACTAGCTTAATATAATTCCTTAATGGCTAGTTATTGATCAAAATATCCCGAGGCTAAAGACTCTCAATATGGTGAAGTGGCACATCGAATTCACTCACTTAAAAAATGTAGGCATTTTCTTGATTAAAATAAATGAAAATGATTTTTTGGTATTATTTATTTAGATTATATATTTAATTTGATTAAATATTTATTTAGAATTAGTAATTTAAATTAATTAAATTTATTTTTTGATAAATATAAGAATTAATTTAAATTAAATCAATATATAAAATTAATTATTTATATGATTAATTTAATATCTATTAAGACTTATTTAAATATTTATTTATAAATTAAATATGGATAATATTCTAAATAAATTTAACAAATTATTTTTATTAATTTTAATCAATGATTAAATTAATTATTTTATGATAGCTAATTTTATTTTGATAATTAGTACATAATTATTCTATTCGAATATAATTGTCATGATTTTATTTAAAATTAAAATTAGAGTTATAAAAAATTATTAGGCTAAATAAAATTAGCAGTTTAATCAGAATTAATTAGTATTTAGATTAAATGGGCTAAATTCTATAAAATAATTTTGGGTCAAGATACTGTCTATGAACACTAAGGTTTAAGCCAAATTATAGTTGGCACCCATACTAGGGTTGGCACCACATATGGGTTTTATGTAATTAATAAAATAATTATTTTAATTAAAAATTAATAGTAAGGCTACATTGTTATCTGATATAAATAAGAGGCTTATGCTTAGGGTTTTGCTTTAGACCTTGGTGCCACACTTGGAGGTGTTTAATCACAATATCTCATGATTCTAAACCTGGTGGCACAAGGTGGTCATTAAGGAGAATTAAGTTGTATGAATCCAGCATTGATCGAGACAAAGAGTGCCTACACATTCTACCATCCGGGAATTAGAGAATATTGGAGAAGGCTAATTGGTTGGATCTTTCACACGGATCTAAGAATTCTAGGACTATATATTTAAACCTGTAACTCAGGTAATTGATTAAGATGGTTTATTATATATAACAATATGATTTAGTATGATCGGATTAAAATATTTTAAAAATTTCACTCTACATCTGATCAATTTTTCTTACATATGATTAATCGGTAGCAATTTATTGGTCCTCACAAAAAGGGGTCAATCTTTACTTGTGAGGTAACCAACTCCAAGCCCAACTACATAAATCTTCGGTGTACACAAGCCATAAAATCATTCTTTTAAAGTTTCATAACTCTTTAGTGAATAGCTTTAATATGTGCCTAATCACACCTAGCCATAAAAGAACAGTGGTGACTCTTTAACCCATTCATTCTTGTATTTCAGTACAAAAGGTTTAAACAAGCTATTAATCTGACTGATTGAGGCCTTACAATTATTTAAAATGTTGACTGCTTTAATATGTTGAGGTTCGCATCTCGATATATTACAATCATTTTTTGGCAAATCTACTAGGGATATTAGAGAGTTAAGCTTCAAACTAGTCATATGATATCCGAGTTTTGCTTTTTCAATATTTTTCGTTAGCATTCAGTTATAATCCCTTAATATTTATCATTATGATAGTTTAATTGATTGATTATTGTCGATATTATTATGTGCACTAACCATATTTTAGCATTTAAACAAAAATCTGATGCTATTCTTGCTTATAAAAATAAGCAAAATAATTGATATATATCTTAGATGATGAAGTGAGATCCAAGGTTAGAGCTTTTCCAACACGCACTACACTAGCATATACATTACACTCTTTGCTGAGCATTATGCAAGGGGAGATATTAGCTTAGGATATGCTGGGTGATTAATCGATTATGTAATTAACAATCTGCTTGGTCAAACAAAGCCTCCAAAGTATATTATTTTTGTTTTTATGATTCGTTCATATGAACATGAGCAATTTACTCACCCGAATCAAATCCCTTCCACCAAGCCTATGATGAGCCTAAGTTTGGGTGCTCTGGTTGTCCTTACCAGGCAAGGAGAATGATTTGGGGACTACTTGCATTAAAGGTTGTCTTAAACATGCATATAATGAGCCATAAGAGCCAAAATCAATTAACGGTACCCAAAAGTCTAGAAAAACCTAAAGTTTAGGTACAATCAAGAAATACTTCTAACATTCTCTCATTTTTTTTCGAGTTTAAATCTAAAACGGTGTCGAACAAACTTTATCACTAGGGATATTTATCATTCAATCGATACAATTTTATATTTATATTGATTAGAACTCAGCATTTGGCTCTTGGATTTATGGTGAAAACGTGTCCAAAAAAAATTAAACTGAGGTTAATAGACATTTAGAGTTTTCTATCATGAATGTTATAATATTGAAAACATTTGAACATGCCGTTATGCTATTAGATTGATGGCTGATGAAGATACTGGAGACATCATGATAGCTCAGTTTTGAGAAATGTCCTAAAATGGAATTTATACCTAAATTAGGACAACGCATTAACAGGGTTAGTCTTTTGGAGTCTGGTTATATGGTACGTACCCTAACACAAAAATGAATGTATCCCTTCAATTCCAAAAGCCTACAAAGTCTAGGAACAAAATTTTTGGGGCCATCTAGAATATCCTAGATGTTTGTTGATTATATGTCTTAATGTTGTATATGACTAATTCATGACTTTGTTTGTTTGTTTGTTTTGCTTGCATCTTAGCATCAACATTAGTACATCCAAAGGCTATTGGTATAAAAAGGATATTTTCCATCCTAAAGGTCATTCGGTATAAGAGACCATATGGTTTCGAGAGAAAAAAATACTTCATAGTGAAATATCAGTTGGAAGGGATTCAAAAGTAACAGATGATGCCTTGAAAGTCAGATATGTCTCACTATTTTTAGTTTGAGTCATATTGAGTTCTGGTAGAATGACTTGATAGATTTGCTAGCCATATGGTATCAATGAGACTAAACAGAGATAGATTTGTTCACTTGAAAGTATAAAGATATAGCACTATTAGTTTTAGTTAGTACAAACGAAAGGCTACTCTGAGCTATAATGCAATGTTGGAATCTATGGTAGTAATGCTTTAGTTTTAATAAGGAGGATATAGTCCTGAAAATTGAAAAGTACAGTACTCTATTGCATATAAAGCATCTTGTTCCTGATCAGGTGTACATTATAGAGTCTAGTCTACTGACACTGAAAAGACTATTGGCCATTACTATCAGAGCACTCAAGGCTTGAATTAAGGTATATATGGTTAAGATAGTCAAAGTGACTATATACTAAGTATGGGTTATACGATTGGATGGATGATTGCCTAAATCCAAAAAAAGAAAAGGATATCTTTGTGCTAGTTATTTACGAATTACGGGATTCCTATGACCTAGAGTAAATTTCTCAAGTGTGCACTATTTTTGTAAATTTAGATCCATTGTCACTTCTGAAAAGATTCAAAAGTCAATATCAAAAGTGTTGGTCATTTTCATCTACTATCAAGATTTTTAGGAAGAATTAGCCAAGGGATTAGACCAAAGATCAATAAGTGTTGATATTTCAAAACTTAATGAATGAAAATGTTACATGGAAAGCGTTGTGGATGTTCTCTTGGGCTATGCTATATCGATGTGAGCGCTGACATTGGGTACCCTTGCTAGGTATCTCAGGTTGTATTAGCTATGCTTCTTTTCTAATTCAAAGGTTGTTTGAGTCCCAACAGTTTATTCATTCGGCTAATGATCTTGGTGAGCTTGATTTTGTAAATGGGGGAAATGGCTATATAAAGAGAATACGAGCCATGGTTGATGAATAGAGAAAACCAATCGCATGATGATATCGAAATGATATGACTCTGCTTATTTGATTGGAGAGATAAATGGGTCAATAATATTATATTACTTCCAGATAAGGATATGGTTCTTCCAATATGATAGTTGCTATCTAAAATTAAATTACTAAAGAAAGAATTTGAGTCAAAACAGGCAAGGTTCTTTGCAGAGATTGTTCAATTAGAGGTTGAAAATAGGCAATTAAAGTGTAAATAGGCTGTATGTGAGTGACAACAAAAAAAGGTTAGCAAGAGAAAAGATGATGCCAATTGAGGTATGGAGGAATTGCATAAGGAAAAACAAATAGCTCAGGCTTGCTTTGAAAAGTGTCAGAGTTAGGAAACCTTTCAAAGAATATGAATGTCAAGTATTGGAGGTAAATAAAAAGATAACTGGTGAAAATGTAGAGCGAAAAGGAGTGCAAAATGGGTAATCAAGCTTTCGTCTAGCTTGTTAGTGAGCCAAAAGAAGAATGATTATGCTCTCACTTGGTTGCAATTTTAAAATAATGTCAAGGTAAACCCAAATCTCCATCAATACCTAATGTTCCTATCAAGGAAGATGAGCAAAAATAAAGCATTGTCCTAGTGAATGAATAGAACTCAAAATTTTTTTATTTCTTGTTAATGGGTGTAATTTAAACAGTTTTTGTATTAAATAGATATATGGACTCAATTTTCTTTATGCAAAGCTAATTTGAATATTGATGGCAATTTTCCATTAGAACTATTGCCTTAGCCAATGCCTTCAATTATTTACAAAATATTCATGTCATTACATTCATACTAACTTATTTTTTATATATATGTGTGCATTTGCATTCATGTCATAGCAAGCCAAATAAACATGATACAAGATTCAGAATCTGGTATACTTTTTAAGGAAAAAATGCAAACATTGGGAAAAGTGTAAAAATACCCGTTTAGAGCATATACAATACTTATTCCCATATAAAAAACATGGAGAATGTTTCTGCATGTAGCATGGAAAAGATGGATGAAATGTAGGAAAGGATAATAAAGGATCAAGAGCAACTAAGGATATAGTTAGCTAAGATCATAAAGTTGATGATGTTAGCTACTAAAGGGAAGAAACAAGCGGAAGGCTCGGGTTCTTAAACTAAAGATGCTGATCTTAAAGGAAAATCTATTAAGTCCATAAGTGCTGCATAGGTAGACAATATGGCTCTTCCAGTTGAAGTGTCTGAAGCCTTACCCTCTATTAGATTCACTTCTGGTGCATGTGCATCTTAAAGTTGTATTATAATTGGTGGTTATTGATAATGAGTTAAATTCAAGATCTTTTTGGGTAAATATGTTAGTTCCCAATCTTGATGAACTTGCTAAGTTATAGAGGCTTATGAGAAAAGCATCTAAGCAGGTTAATAAGGAGCAAATGCAATTGCAAGTGATAGAGAATAAGTTAAGAGCTATAAAAGGAATAAATAAATTCAGAGTGATGGATAATAAATAGCTACGGCTGGTGTCTGGGTGATTATTCCTCTAAAATCCAAGAAGCTAAACTCAACGAGTATAATTGTAGCACATGTTGGTTGCCTATATTAGGAGTATTGTCATAAAATGGCGAGGTATAAGAACAATGAGAAATGATTGATCTATTGCTTTTAGGATTGCTTAATTGATGCTGCTGCGCGATGGTATGTAAGGTTAGATAAAGCCATGATTCAAACCTGGCTGCACTTAGTACAGGCTTTCTCAAATCAATATAAACATGTTACAAATTGGGCACCAAACATGTTGTCATTGTAGAACATGGAAAAATAGTCTAATGAGAGTTTTAGGCAGTATGCTCAATGGTGGAGGGATGAAGTTGCACAAGTGATTTCTCTTTTAACGGAAAAGCAGATGATGATAATTTTCATTAGTAATTTCAAGTCCCTATTTTATGAAAGGTTAGTTAGTAATGCCACTAAGATCGAAAACACCATTAAGAGTAGCAAGATGTCAAGTGATGATTTTTAGAAAGTAAAAAACAACCTTAGAGAAAAAAAAGAAGCTAATGCTGTTAGCTTTAAAAATCATGCACTTATGAATCTTGTACCCTATCATCTGCACTATCCTAAAGTATCTAAATCAAGTTTAAGTTCTTACCCATTTGCTCCTAAGCTCGTATATTTTCACAAAGTACTAATTAGAATACCCATAATGCTCAGATTACTATGAATAACCTTAAACTCACTAGGCTAACATGTAATAAACAATAGTTTAACCCAATCTCGATGTCTTATCATGACTTGTACCCAGGTTGCTTCATGAACAATTGATAGCCTCAATCTATGTTACATTATTACAACCTCCTTAAGCAAAATGGTATAATGTCAATGCTAAATGTGAATATCATGATATGCATAATGGCACTTGATAGAAAATTATCTGGCATTCAAGAGAATGGTTTAAGTTCTTATTGATGTTCGTAAGTTAAAGTTGAACTTTAAGACCAGACCGGGTCTTACAGTTGTAGAAAGCCTATTATCAAATCATACTGAGCCTATGATGAATGTGGTGATGGAGGAGAAGATATGTAGGGTTAAGATGAAGGTAGAAGAGGTAAAAACTTTTTTGGAAGTGTTTAGGAAATTTTGGTAAAAGCTAAAATAATTCTACGAATAGAAGCTTTAGTAGGTAATTTAAGGAAGTATTATGAGCTTTATGGTAAAAATGGACATAAGTTGTAAAGATATGATGATCTTAAAGCTATTATTCAGAAGTTAATGGACAACGAAAAGATAGAATTCTATGAGGAATAGCATAAGCTAATTATGGAATTAGTAGATATAGTTAGTAAGAGGTTTGCGTTAGTTCCATATAGAGTTGATAGACTAACTGTTATTTGCTGTGAAGAGCCTGCTGTCAGTGCTGCAACTACGATGCCTACTTCACAAGTAGTCATTCGGGCCTCCATACTTTTCCATACAGGAGTTCCAAAAATTTTGTAGAAAAATGAGTTTGAGATCTTAATAGCAAGAGAACTAACTCTTCAGGTGGATGTTGTGCCAAGAATCAATCATATGACTAGGAGTGAAAGATGTTATGCTCCACTTGTTACTAAGAAAAGAAAAGTAATGGTTAATAAAGAGATTAGTGGTGGAAAAAATATGGTACTGAAAATCGTTTCTAGGGAAGTAAAAGAGCCAATGAGTAAGCAAAAATTTAAAAAGTTCCTGAAGTTTTTTAAACATAATGAGTATATTATTGTGGAGCTATTAAATAAGCAACCCACTAAGATATTGATGTTATCTCTTTTATTGAACATGGAACCATATAGAAAACTTGCTAAAACTCCTTAATCAAATGTATATGGTGCATAATATTTTTATGCACAAAATATGTTACTTAGCGAACAACACATTGGCTAACAACTTTATATCATTTAGTGATAATGAAATCCCATTACGAGGGAAAGGCAATATGAAAACTCTATATATCATTATTAATTGGAAAGGATATACTCTTCGAAAGGTGTTGATCAATAATGGATCCGCACTAAACGTCCTACCCTTAATCATTCTTCAAAGGATGCCTATTAATGTTATGCATATTAAGAACAGTCATACTATAGGTGGCACCTTTGATGGACTAGACAAGATGTGGTTGGCATGATCATGGTTCCTTTGAGAATCGACCCTTACATTTATGAAATCAAATTCCAAGTGATGGATATTGTGCCTCATACAACTATTTGCTAGGTAGACCATGCATTTATTTCGTAGGTGTAGTTCCTTTTTTTTTTACATTATTATGGATAGTAAGGTAGTCATCATCAAGTGGGAAAAAGACAACATGGCTATCATAACTATTGATGCATCATACATTGATCATGATGAAGAGAGTCTTGATTTTTCTTTTCAGTCCTTCAAGTTTATGAATGCCAGATTTGTAGAAGGATTACTAATTATTCAATCCTGTCTATCTCAAAACACTAAGATGGGATTAAAATGACTATCGAAAAAGGTTTTCAAGCTAGCAAAAGATTAAGAAAACACTTACAAGGAATGGTTAAAGCTTTAAAGGTTGTTAATCAAATTAGAAAGAATGGCTTATATTTTAAGTCAAATGTTGCTTGGAATAAAGGGTTAGTCAAGAAAGATAAGAAAAGAGGCTGGCTAGGATGATGGGCTGAGATTTGAAAATAGATGGAAGGACTTTTGCTTTTCTTTGGGATACCTTCATTTTATAGGTTATTTGGATAAGAGAGGCCGTATGGGAAAGGTCATACTTCTATTACATAAGGTTTTTGAGAGTTTCAATATCTCTATTGATGGTAGAGTAGAAGATCTTCGAGCTAGGTATCTTTTTTGCCTATGATCAATAAATTAAGAATAATACCAAAATCTTTATAGCTCATAAGCCTTATCCTTGAAAAATATTAAGAATTCACTCTAAATGTTGATGCCCAACAAAATTTTAAAAGTTTTCTATATTGGGCTCGGTTTCATAATCATCGTTAAATAAATAATAAGCTTGACGCATTTTCATATCCTTGTGTTTTTACTTGATTGTGAATGCTTTCTTTCTCAAATTAATTATCTTGTCTTGAATAAACCAATACTTTTGATATCGTGATATATCTTGATTTGTAATATCTTAATATATGCACCCAAAGCTTCAATACTTAAACCTTTTGCATGTATCTTGACACAAGAGATATAAAGAGACGAGTTGACTCTTTAGGGGTCAATTTTGATAAATCATTTCATGAGGATAAAGTTAATTCCAATAACTATGACTTGCCCTTAGACTTAGTAAGATTGATCAAGCAAAAAGAGAGATAAATACTACCTTATAAGGAATCTTTAAAGATAGTAAATTTAAGGATTGAGGAGTGGGATTACAATATCCTCATCTATGAAGAATAGTTGATTACCTTTTTAAAAGAGTTTAAGGATGTATTCACTTGGTCATACTAGGATATGCTGGGACTAGATGTAGAAATAGTAGTGCATAGGCTTCTATTGAAACCAGGATGCAAACCAATGCAATAAAAATTAAGGAGGATGAAGTTGGATATGCTTTAAATAAAAGAATAGGTGAAAAAGCAAATAGATGCGGGATTCTTAGAACTAGCTAAGTATCTCAAATGGGTGGTAGACATTATGTCTATCCCTAAAAAAGATGGAAAAGTACGCATGTGTGTTGATTATCACGACTTGAGCAAGGCAAGCCCTAAAGATAATTTTCTGCTACATTGTATAGACACATTAGTCGATAACATAGCAAAAAAAATTTTTGTTTCCTTCATGGATGGTTTTGCTTGTTATAACTATATTAAAATGACACTAGAGGATATGGACAAACCATGTTTATGACCTTGTAAGGTACATTCTATTTTAAGGTGATGCGGTTTAGTTTAATAAATGCCAAGGAAACATATCAAAAAGCCAAAGTGACTTTGTTCTATGACATGATGCATAAAGAGATAGAAGTGTATATTGATGATACGATTCCCAAGTCTGCTAAAGAAAGTGAGCATGTTGGAAACCTTAGAAAGTTGTTTGAAAGGTTAAAAAAATTCTAGGTTAAGCCTAATCCGGCTAAGTGTACCTTTGGCATTACCTTTGGGAAATTGTTAGACTTTATAGTTAGTGAAAAAGGAATAAAAGTGGATCTTACAAAAGTTAAAGCTATTCAGGACTTGCCATCACCTTGTACACAAAAAGAGGTGTGAAGCTTTTTAAGAAGGTTAAACTGCATTGCTAGATTTATATCCCAACTCACGGATAAGTGATCTCATATTTTGGCTTATGCAAAAATAAGATCCTTGTGAATGGAATGATGAATGCCAAGAAGCATTTGAGAAAGTTAAGCATTATCTCTCTAAAACACTAATGTTGGTACTACCCATGCCAAGACAACCATTGATCCTGTAATTATCGATATTTGAGGGGTCTATGGGCTATGTACTGGGGCAACATCATGAAACGAGAAAGAAAGAGTAGGCGATCTATTACCATAACAAAAAGTTTACAAACTATAAAGTTAATTATTCAATGGTGGATAAAATATGTTGTGCCTTGGCTTACACTGCATGAAGGCTTAGGCAATATATGCTCTATTACACGACTATGTTGATTGCAAAGTTTGATCTAATTAAGCACTTGTGTAAAGCTCTGACTATCTCAAGAAAGATTATAAGATTATATGTGTTGTATTCGGAGTTTGACATAATGTATATGAATTAGAAGGCTATAAAGGGTAGTGTCATAGCTGATTTCTTAGCAATCGGGCTATGAAGGATTATGAGCCATTATATTTTGATTTTCCTAATGAAAATTTAATATGCATATCTTAAAAGGAAAAACTATCATCAGAGGATAAAATTTGGAAGATGTACTTTGATGGCGCTATTAATTCTATGAGGTACAAGGTAAAAACGATATTGATTTCCCCGAGTGGAGACAAATATCTGCTTACTGCTAGACTCAATTTTGATTGCATCAATAACATAGCAAAGTACAAAAAATGTCTTATGAGGAGGTTGCAAGCAGCCATTGAGCAAAAAGTGAAATCTTTAAAGGCATCTGGAGATTCTACTCTAGTGATATATTGGATTTAGGTGAATGAGAAACCCCTGATGGGAAGTTGGTGTAGTACAAGAAATTGATTATCAAACTGGCAAAAAAGTTTAAGAAGATAAATTTTTAGCATTTACCTATGAGGGATAATCAGATTGTTGATGCCTTGGCTACTTTTTCTACCATGGTAAAATTGACTAAGGAAGTTAAGGTGATGCCGATTAAGATGGGCATTCATGAGGTCCTTACTCATTGCCACAATGTGGAGATAGAAAGAGATGATCAGTCGTGGTGTTATGATTTTCTCCAGTATCTCAAGGGTCAACAATATTTAGATCATGCTATTGAAAATGAATGGAGAACCATTAGGAGAATCGCTATGAATTTAATCCTTGATGGTGAAGTCCTATAAAGAAGTTGAGATCATATGCTTCTGAGATATGCAAATGCCTTTGAAGCTAAAAAGATAATAGAAGACGTCCATGAAGGGATATGTGCAACGCAGCCTAATAAGCACATGATGGCCAAACAGATCATGAAATCAGTATTTAACAGCACTTCTTTTAGCAAAATTTTTTAGCCATTTGGTAATGACCATTTAATTTACCATAATAAACAAATAAATACATTTGATTTCAATATGAATTCAAGTGTTCTTATATGAAATCAAATATATATAGATATGTCTCAAATAAGCCAAAACCTTGAATATAATTAAATTCCAATCATGATATCATAAAAGGTTACCTTGTTTATATCTAAAATTATATATGTATAAAACTAAAAAAAATTATGATATAAATGTAAAGATTCTTTTTGCTCAATACTTATCATCAAATCATCCGTTTTCATCCTTATCTAGATCTTCAAGTCAATTTCAAGCTTTGTTATCAGATAAAAGTAGTACGTCCTTATCTTGTAAATAACATAAGTAGTTATTTAAGATTGTAGATTAATCTACCCCCCTTTTTCTCTTTTATATTAGATAGAAACAACTTTAACCTTGCAGATAATATCTATAGATAATTTTTATAGATAATTTTTATATTTATCACTTCCAAATTGTACCTATAAATAAACTTAATCAATGAGAACCAATGTATTTTGCCTTTATCAATTTTTCAATAAAATATAAATATCATTATAAAGAAACGAATTAAATAAAAATATGAATACAATTTGAGAAATTGAATATTGGCCACATATAACACATGAAATATATATTAATTGTGTTTATACTTTTATGCATGAAAAATCAAATTTAGAGATGTATTTCATTTTCTAGATCGTACCTGCAAATGGAAAATAATTATAGAAAAAAATTTTAATGAAAATAGTTAATTAGCCTGACATTTTATGAATAACTATAGTTTTTGTCATTTTAATTTTTTTTATTTTTGAAAAAAGGACCATTTGAAATTAAAGATGATTAATACAGTATACCTGAAATTGAATCTGCACGTAAAATAGTATATCTGAATTCTGAAGATCGGTCCTGGGATAATAATAATAAATACTTTTAAAACCGAATCTGACTCGTGAGTATATTTTATAGTATTTTATTTTATAATTATTTTTATTTCAAATTATTTATAATATAATTAAATGTATTAATATAAAATAAATTTATAAATTTTACTATAAACTTAAATTAAACTGGTTTTGATAAATTTAATCAGAAAGGACATTTAAAAAAAAACTATATTTAAAAGGGTAATCT
>JBBYHO010504647.1:0-10763 GCA_038382025.1 Adansonia gregorii | reverse complement strand
AATTAAGCCAAACATATATTTTTATTAATTAGTAAGTCGATTTCATATTTATGCTTTTGTCAAATCAGTCGATTCAATTGATTGAATCGAGAATCAAAAGTCTGATCAGTTAGATGTTCGATCTGATTTTTATAACCTTGAAATTAATTGTTTATGATTTTTTTTTTAAGAATTATTTTCAAAAAAGTGTTATCTAGTTTATACTCTTAAAAGAAAATTGTGAAAAAAAAAATAAAATTGATTAAAGAAATTTAGTTGTGTCAAGCCTTCATCAAACAAGTCGACTGACTACCCAAACTGTGCATGTGGATGTCAACGGATCAAAACTTGAGATCTTTGCAATCGAGAAATGTTGCACCACAAATAGCATCAAACAGAAGTTGTATGTCACGGTCTACATCAACTTGAAAAGTTTTGTTCAATATAGTTCATTAAATTTTATGATTTTATTTAAAAAAAACACCTCGCATATTGAAGATGATGTGAAAATTTATATACCTAATCAAACTCTAATATACATCCTATGAGTTTTATTGCTCATCTCTAAACTATGACATCCTTTCCCACCCAATTAGGGTTACTATCCTCAATGGCACATTACTAGTACACTTGAGCGAGACTTTGATATTAAACATTAGAGTTCATATCAACCTTAATGCATTGTTCACGGCTCATTAAATCTCATGATTTTATTCACAAAAGACATTTTACAAGTTTAAAATTATGTAAATAGTTATATACTAAGTCAAACTCTAGTAGACAACTTAGATTTCATGGCTTTTTCCAAGATGAGGACATTGTGAGTGGTGACTAGGACTCCTAAGACTGGCTTCATCTTTGGACAAATCTACGTATCTGTTCAAGCCAGTTGTGAGATCCAACTTCGAGAGCATGCTTGTTTGATTTGTTGACAAAGAGGTGTTGGATTTTGAGAGAAAAAAAAGGGTTTCGCATAAAATTTCATTTCAACAAAACAAATGACTATAGATATAATGAATCGAGTTAGTTGGAGAGAATGACTATGGTGAAAATTTGTATATTAAAATGAAAATTCGACTACAAAAAAATTTCTCTTAGCATCGAAAAAAAGCCAGAGGCTTAGTTGATCTATAGATATATGAATCGAGCGTGACTTTCTTTTTCTGGGCTTGAAATGCTCATCATCTTCAACAATATCCATGGCAGAAGATGCATAATCAAAGTCGTTGTCTTCAATCCTTCTTCGCGTCCCTGTTAGATCCGAATTTTCATCGCTACGAAGCCTGATAAGCTGCCGAGCTGCATCTATCTCCGACTCTGAAAATCTCGACGTTCCGCCATAGTTGCATGCAGATGCAAGCTTCCGCATGATCATATGTATGAACAAGATTGAGAGAAGCAAAGAATTAGGGTTTTTATATATAAAGACTAAGGCACAAGGGTGTAATGAGAGGGAAATTGCTTGGTATTGGGAAGGAAATGTGATGATCAAAGACGCGTAGGGTGGGGTTAGATATACATATAATCTGGTATTTTTTTAATTACAATAAATAAAATAATAACATGCTTATAAGTTTTAAGGCATTTTGTCAAAGATTTTACACGACGAGGGTATTCGGATTTGCTTTGTATCTTTGATTTTGTTCCTTGTTTGAAATCTTTACTCGTTTAATTTCTTTAATTATTTGGAACTTTACTATTTATGTTGCTTAATTTCATTGGCTTTTAGACTTTGAAAGACTTCAAAAGTCATACACGCTTTGAATTTGATTAGCTAAGAGACAAATACCGCACAACATTTATTATTATTATTATTATTATTATTTTACAAATTTGATATAAATTAGACCTATCAATCCAACAAGTCACGTTCGTTTTAAATCGGATTAATTTAGAATAAGATTTTTTGGGTTTTTAAAATTTTCAATCATTTTTGAATTTGAGTTGTTTTGACTTTTGATCACTTTGGTTTCAAATCATTTAAATTACTTCGAGTTCAGGTTATTTTGGTTTTAGGTTTAAGTTAATTAGTTTAACACTCAAGATAACCAAGTTCGGATTATTCTGGATTTAGGTCATTTTAGGTTCGAGTTGATCAGGTTTAACACTCATGTTAATTAATTTCGAGTTAATAAGGTTTAACATTCGGGTTTATCAAGTCTGGTTATTTTGGGTTTAAATCATTTTGAGTTAATTGTTTAAGTTAATTCAGATTCGATCATTTTTAAGTTCGGACTAGTCATTTTTGAATTGTTAACATTTTTTATCAAATTGGATTACAACGAATTTAAGTGGAATGAATTAATCAAAATTTTTAAATTTGAACTAAAATTGGCAAGTTTAGTATAAATATATTGTTTGCTTTAAGATAAAGAGAAGACCTATCGTAGTCCGATAAGGTTGTAGTTCCAAGATATATTAGACAAAGACAAAGATCTATTTTTAATAAATAACGTTCAATAAATTCGTAATTTAAATCTCAACTTTTTTCATTCTCAACTTAAGTTTTTTTTTTAAAAAAAAAAATCAATGATAGAGTTCAAAATCAAGATCATTTACACGGAGACAAAAGAAATTGTGAATTAAACCAATCCCTTACTCCTTAAATTCGATACCACTTACTTGTTGTAATTAATTCCCGATTTCGCTATCAAAAAATAGGAGCAAGTCCAAAGGATCAAGGCCTTGTTAATGAACTTGTATGCTGATATATTACATAAATAATATAAATTAAATTTAAAAAACAATTATTCATTTTAATTTACCTCTAATAGAACACTTCCCTAGCATTTTCAAAATTCAAAATTCAAAAAAATAAAAATAAAAATTTGATTTCAATGAGGTCGTCCTAGATAACTATCCTATTGTAAAATGTAGCATCTCTGGATTTTAGCTTTTATTCCATACAGTTCTATATTTCAAGAGATCATTCTATTTTGAAAGCAACTTAAAAAGAGTTGGTTCCAATTAGACTTGATTGATTTGATTGCGGTCTGCTCGGCTCGAATTAGATTTGATTTATTATATATTTTTTAATCTAAATCTGTTTAATCCTATCTGAATTCAAATTTAAATAATAAAAATTTTAAGTCAAAATTTAATTATAAAATATCTCTCTCTTCAAAACCAGAATTATGGAATCAATCAATCTTGCATATCTATTTCTTCAAACTATTATGTGAATATATATATATATATAATTGATTTGGCAAGTCTTTGGAATAATAAAATTCAAGAAATAAAAGAACTAAAAAAATAGAAAATTTCATCTCATAAAGCAAATGAGAACATGATATCAGCAAATTCTAGATCCTCTATTAAGTTGGGATCTTAAATTGCTCTTTTCCTGCAAATTCACCGTTTTGATTGTCAAAAGCAGGCAACAGCAGCCATAGCTGTTCAATCAAGGTTCTTACCATTCTTATCAACCTGTATTTCACGAGCTCCATTGATGCAGAAATGAATCTTGGATTTTCCAGTATTGAGCTTCTTCGATACTCGAGAATCCATGTGTTGGGATCCAATTGTATGACTGTGGCTCCCCACTTACTTTGCACCCATGAATCATTCGCCTTTCTTGTTATAAACCCAAGCTTTCCATTGCACCACTGCAAAAACAAAAATTGAACACGCAGGTTCAATTTGCTAGTTGTTTCTTTCTACTGCTACTATTGACATTTTGTTTCATCAAATAATATTAAGGTAAAGATAAGTGAGAAAAAAATATTATTTGCTTTTTAAGCCTAATTTAAATTGGGATCGCACGCCCATTTTGAATTATTGTATTCAACGTAACAAATATTAATATGATCAACCACGATAAATAAAAAAAGTAACACTATCAAAATTACAAATAGTGACGGTAAGTATCTCATTCGGATCAGATTGATAAAATAAATCAAACTCTTTGGGTTTTGGCCCAACCCCATAGGATGATTTTTTTTTTCTTTTGGAAAATCAAGCTCTAAGGGCCGGGTCGATTTTTGATAAAATCCACCTCTACCTAATTGATATTTATTGAAATACTATTTAATTTTTTTAATTTTATAAAACTTTATCATTTCTTTTAGTTAATCTTTTAAAAATTAATATAATATAAAGTATTAAGTAAGGCCTCGGGGTAAAATGGGTTTTGGTCCATGGATATTTTCTTTGTAACGTCCCTAGTCTAATTATTATTTTTTAATACCAAGATTCCGGTGAGTGTGAAAACCGGCACACATATATATATATATATTTCCAAAGAGGTATCATATAAAGCGTCGCAAACAACTACCTTAGCTACAAAACCATATTTTTTTTTCCTTCCAAAAGGACAAGACGAAAACTATGCTAGCGATTGAAAGCGAAAGATAACAATGAAATTGAACCTAAACAAGTTTTTTTTTTTGGTATTCATCAAGAGGAAAATAAAGATGTATTGCTAAGCATTTTGAAGGGAAATGAGGGAGAGCGGTGTTTTTAGAGAGGAAGGGGATTTCTTTCATTTACCTCTGTTACTCGGCCAGATAAGATGGTGAATGAACTGGAGGAAAACCCAGTTGTAAGCAATCCTGCAGTTTGCAAAGGCCATCCCCAAATCCTTACTTCTTCCATTGCCGATTTGTATAATATACAATGCGATTTCAGCAGCAGATTACCCTGTAATTTACTCTTTCAAATTTTAGTTTTAGCATGTATGAATTAAAATTTTCAAAACAAGTTCTTAGTAAAAACAAAAAAGAATTTGAAACCTGATCGATTTCCCATATAGAATCAGTATTGCTGCAATTTAAAACCTTTTTTCCATTAGCAAATCGATTCAACTCATTTTGCAAGAACGTCAATTTTCCATTCAAATCTTGCACAATCAAAGCTCTCTCGCCAACGCTTCTCACTGTATCTCTCGTCAACCTTGGATTTAGAACCCCATCAAAAATCCAAGAAAAGCCAATCTCCGTTCCAAAAACCAAGCTCAAACCCAGTAAAAACTTCCAAAATACACTTGAAAAACTACCCTTTTTCCCATCCTCCTTCTCCTTCTTCTTATCTCTCAAGTTTAATCTAGCAGTTGATTTCAAAGCTGGAGACTCCACCAAGCGACAAGAACTCGATCTGGGCGTTGAAATAGTCGAAGGATCGAAAGATATCGGAGTGAAATCTACGAAGTTAGGCTTCGAAGATGAGAGTTTAGTGAAAGAACTCTGTTGGACGCTAACAGGCATGAGATCGAGAGTCGCATTGATGCTGGCTAAGCAGATTTCACAGTTGCAATTGGCATCTTTCCTGCATCCAGGGAAGTAGCAGCTGTCTCTGGTTTCGCTATGGGTATCGTCTTCTTCCATTGTTGTGGTGGTCGATTTCACTGAAGAAGATGCTGTTGCACTTCGCTGGGATTTCATGCCTTCTCCTTCTCGTCTCTCTTGTTTTCTCCCCGGTTTGGGAAAATGTTGTTAAAACAGCGTTAAATGAGATTTGAGTGGATAGGCCGATAGGGTTTTCGAAATTTGAACCTCTAACGGTCATATCTTGTGAAATGGTTAATGACTGAAATAACCTTTTTGGCCCATTATAATGACTAAAATGACCCTCTATTGCTTACGTTACATCCGCTGTTCTGCCATAAGGGAGATTTGGATTTAACTAAAGGGGAGTTTAGAATTCTGTTTAAACAACGGCCTAGAGATTGACCCGAAATATATATATATATATATATGATTGTTTAGTATTTTTTTAGGGTAATTATATAAATATAAATATAATATAAATAATTAAATATATTAAAATATTAAATATAAATACGATATGTTTGCTTAAGTATTCATCATACAGATTTTTTCGTTTGAACCTTATCTTTAATTTTAGAAAAAAATATATTTATTTTTGAGGTTTACTAACAAAATATAATTATCTTATGATTTGAAAAACGCCCAAGATAACTTTCTTGAGTTTATTTATTCAGTAAATTTTAATTAATAAGATAAATTTAACCTTTATTAATTACTTATTTTTGTTTTTTCATTCTTTTTTTTCTAAGTCTTTTTTAATTATAAAATATTTTAAATTTATCGTTAATTTAATTTTATATTATTTTAAGATGAATTCATAGAATTATTTTCATTTAAAATAAATTAACTATTATTATTTAAAATGTCTTGATGATAATGAAATTGATTAAAATAAAAAAATAGAGAAATAAAGGAGAGAGAAAAGGGAAAATGCAACCATTGTCCACGAGATTTTATTAAAAATAAGCATACCTCTATTTTGTTTGAAAACCATATTTTATCTCTGAAAAATAAATAATATTAGGGTTTTATTAATCAAATTAATATTTGTTCAAATTTTAAATTAAAAATATTTCCATTATTTTTTCTTATTTTCCTAGTTTTTCCTTTTTAAATAATTTTTATTACTAAAGTTTTTATACAATTTTAATGAATTTATTTTAAATAAAAATAATTAAATCATCTGAAAGTTAATATAAAATTGAATTAAAGATAAGTTTAAAATATTTAATATGTGCTTGCATAAAAATTGATTAAAACAAATATATATATATATATATATATATATATACACACACACATATATAAAGAAAGAAAGAAAGATAAAAGAAGAAAGAAATAGAACATATAGTTAACATCTAAGATATTTTATTAAAAATAAATTTACATATATTAACATGAAAAGTGCATTTTATCTCTCTTAGAAAGTGTTAGGATTTTATTTATCAAATTTGCATCTTTTAAAATGTTAATTTAAATCTTAAAAATCCTCATTTTATTTATGTTTCTTATTTCTATCATTTTTTCCTTTTAATAAATTACTCAATCATTAAACTTTTTGAAATAATTTTATTAATTTATTTTAAATAATGAGCATAATAAATTCATCTCAAGATTAATATATTGGATTAAAGATAGGTTTAAAGTATTTGAAAATGTACTTGCATTAAAATTGATTCTAATCAATTTATTTTATCAACTAAACTAAATAATTTTATTAATTTATTTCTAATAAAAAAATGCAATCATCTCAAAATTACTATAAATATAAATTTAAATTATTTCTCATGCAATTGAATATGAATATGATTTAATTTTATAGTACTTAAAGATAATTTCAAAAACTAATTAAATTCTCATTATTTTGTAATTAAAAAAATTAAGTAAAAATAAAAGATAAACAAAAAATTAAATAATTATTAATTTAAAATTTACGTAATAAATAAACTTTAAGGGATTAATGTATTAGAACTTTTAGATGCTCTATAAAACTAGGTTAGAACATATGATAATACCACGTGTTTATTTATTATATATTAATTTATTCCATACTTTAAATATATTTTTAAGTTAATGAAAAACTTCTAACTTCATTGATGATATTTAAAGACTCAAATACAAATATATGAGATAATAATTTATATAAATATATATATATTTCAATAAAAGAATATTAGAATATATTGAGGTAAATAAAAATTATAAAAACTTATTTAAATAAAATATTATCTTTCAAAGACTTTTCTATTATTTTCTTCTTTTAACTATTGATAGTGAATTCAAATCTCATTTTATTTTTTTTATATTTTACAGTTAAATTCCCTTTAGATTTTTGATCTAACCTCCTCAATCAATCAAATTAAGCCCAATTCCAACAATGTAGACCCATATATAGAGGCATAGAAGAGAATCTTAATAATCAAAACTAACCATCTTGCAAGTTACTTGAAACTCTAAAGTAGCTTTTAGTATTACTTTTAATATTACCATTTTGGGTTATTTTATTTTCTGTTATTTGAAATCATAAAAACTTAAAAATTCGAAATAACTTAATTCGAATTAATTTGACTAGCCTAATTGACACATCAAATTATGCTTTATATTTTTGGTACATCTGGACTAAACCCTGTATTTCCAAGGATACCCTATATTTTTGGTAAGTTGATTTTGTTATGTCTTTTATTTTTCTGTGAATTTTAATTTTAAAATTGATTTTTATTGCTAGAAAATTTCTTCGACTATGCCAGAAGTAAAATATTATTAATTCAAAAGTACTAAAATGATTATGCATATTATCATAATTACAAAATTATTGATTTCAATATTGTTGAAAGATAATAATTTGAAAACATTAATAAATATTTTATTTACTTTATAAAGAAGCATAATTCAATTATTAAATTGATAAATATATTTATTGATAAATTAATATTCATAATATAGATTATGTAAATAAACATTTGAATTTTAATTAAAAAAATTATGTTATATATATCATTAAAAAAGCCAAGAGAAAACACTTAAAATTAATTTTGAATTTATTAAAATGGATACTAATTTGAAAATATAACAATTATAACACAATAGACATATAATTTTGAGAGAAAGTAAATTTCAATCCAAATATTAAATGAGTATTATTGTCTATAGTTAATTTAACACTCAATCAACTTAGTAATAAAAGTTTCATGCTGTTTTAAACGGGAATTAGTGATTTATTTCCCAAGCGTATACTATCAAAAAGACTATTTTTGGGGTAATTTACATTCCGAGTCATTACAATTAGCATCAACTTTTATATAAGTCATAAACTTTTAATTTCATTAAATTATGTTACCGAACTTTTATTATTAACAAATTAAGTCACTTATGTTAATTTCGTTAAGTAATTTTTCTGAAAAAACTAACTTAGCATACATATGTGGCGCATCTCTTCTACATATTACCTTGATAAGGTATAAAAAATAAGTCATATACATATTAAGTCAATTTTTTTCATTAGAATTACTTATCTGAGCTAGCTTAAATGATCTAATTTATTAATAATAAAAATTCAGTTATGAAATTTGATAAAATTAAAAAATTTATGATCTACATAAAAGTTAATATTAAATTCAATAATTTATAAGGTAAATTACTTATTTTTTAAATTAATATTTGATATATTATCTGTGTATTTTTTTCCTTAGATATGTACAACTTAATATACTTTTCATTTAATTTAAGGAAAAATACATGTCTTGGTGCGCAAGTAAACCAAATCTTGGAACCTAGAAAACAGCCTGCCAAAATAAAGCTTGAGTGCTGGAACAAACCAGCATCAACCATTCAAAGAGATTAAACCAAGTTTCTATTAATTAATTTAATTACACCTTCATGATCTTCTTAACATTCTGATTTCTGAACAATCAAAGGTTTGGTCGAGCTGTAAATGAAATCAATCGATTTAAACCGCCTCTTTCTTGGCTGGAGATCATGTTCGCCTTCTTCCTCCTCCAATGGATATCGATTCGTCTTCGTGCTTTCCCTTTGATTGCGTTCATCAGTTTCTTCTTCTTCTTCTCCTTCTTTCCTTTTCTCTAACCCTTTGTTGCCATTGTCGGCGCTGTCTTTTTTGCAGAGCAGTACCAGCTGGCGAGCTACGTCCATCTCTATCTCTGAGAACCTCAAGGCTCTTTTGCGTTTCAATGGAGACGAGGGTTTCACCATTGTTGTATTGTTACTGTGTTTTAAACAGGTAAAAACAGCAAGGAAGTGGCGAAGGGGCCTTGATTTATACTTGAGCTTGAACCGACTTAATTTTTATAGATGACGTATTCGTCCACGTATACAGCAATTATTTGGTAAAATTTTAGAACAAAACTTTTAAGGACAAGTTATTGGTTATCATACGTTAGAGTTTAATTCAATTACTTGGTATTAATATTTTTAATAGGTAATAGTTAATAAATTAAAATTTTAATAGTTATATTTATATTTATATTTTTTTTGTCAAAAAATTTTGAAAATAATATTATGTTTCTTATTCGTATTGAACCAATTTTTATGGCTTCGATGAAATGAGAAAAAAATAATTATTTATAAATTAAATTATATTGTTTTTAATATAATTTAATCGAGTTGAGTTTTAAAATTATTTTTAAATTTTAAAATTTTTGAGATAATATTATATTTTATATTTATATTGAATCAATTTTTACGATCACGATAAAATATATGAATTAACTGCGAATTCAGCAGCAAATTTCCCTGTAATTAACTCTTCAAATCTTAGTTTTAGCACATATGATATAAATTAAAATTTTCAGAACAAGTTCTTAGTAAAAACAACCAAAAAGAAAATTTTGAAACCTGATCAATTTCCCATGTAGAATCCGTATTGCTGCAATTTGAAACTTTTTTTTTTCCCATTAGGAAAACGGTTCAACTCATTTTGCAAGAACCTCAATTTTCCGTTCAAATCTTGCACAATCAAAGCCTTCTCGGCAATGCTTCTCGCTGTATCCCTCGTCAAACTTGGATTTAAAACCCCTTCCAAAAATCCATGAAAACCTAATCTCCAATCCAAAAACCAAGGTGAAACCTAACAAAAACTTCCAAAATACACTTGAAAAACTACCCCTTTTTTCCCTCCTCCTTCCCCTTCTTTTTATCTCTCAATTTTAATCTGGCAGTTGATTTCAAAGGTGGAGACTCCGCCAACCGACAACAACTCTATCTGGGCGTTGATATAGTCGAAGGATCGAAAGAAATGGGAGTGAAATCCACGAAAGTTTGCCTTCGAAGATGTGAGTTTAGTGGATTAACTGTTTTGGACGCTAACAGGAATGAGATCGAGAGTCGCATTGATGCTGGCCAAACAAATTTTTCAGTCGCAATCGGCGTCTTTCCTGCATCCAGGGTAATAGCAGCTGTCTCTGTTTTCGCTAGGGGTATCATCTTCTTCCAGTGTTGTGGTGGTCGATTTTACTGAAGAAGACACTGCTGCACTCCGCTGGGATTTCATGGCTTCTTGTC
>JBBYHO010504636.1:0-21830 GCA_038382025.1 Adansonia gregorii | reverse complement strand
GCTGCCATTGTATTCAGCATCAAGAAAAAAATAAATTCTCTTCTTCAATTGAGAGTCAGTTCTCTCTTAGAATTTCTAAGCCAATATCGGTTAGGCAGAGTCGCGTAAGGCTATGAATTAAAGAAATATAATTATTGTAGGTGAGAAAAAAATTAATGCAATGTGAATAATTTAACTTTGTCAGAAATTATTGTCAATTAATTCAAGTTAAATTGTCTATATTGCCAATAATCTAAATTTGTGTAGTTCAAAACAGTTTACTTCAATAGTTCATTCAACTAATTAGTGTTCAATAGATTTAACAGTTTAAATCCTAACATTTGTAATTTTTTCTCTATCTCAAAACTATGATCTCTTTTGTACAAAAGAATTGAATAATTCAAAAGTTAAAAGCCTTTTAAATTTAAAATGATCATAAATTAAAAACCAAATGATTTTGTACTACAAGTAGATTAAATTTTCGACAAGCCAAGCTGATCGGAATGATTAATTTGATCCTTTGAACAACTTAAATCCAAGTATAAAATTATTTGGACCTCGAATAATTCAAGTATAAAAAGGTGATTAACTGCCAATGATCATGCGATTTATTCGTTTAGTGCTGGACTTTTAGGTGGCATTTGGTATTTTCCCATGTCAGGATTTAAATGGAAAGTGATTCTCGAGAATGTAATTACTAGGAATGTAATTCATAAGAAAATAACATTATAGTGTTTGTTATACAAAAGAAAATATTGATTAAAATCCTTATAAAGCTACATTGATAAGAAGGGCTGGTGAAATGTTTAACAAGGAAAATAACGAAAAACTGCCAACAGGGAAGCCAAGGTTTAACAAGCCATAAGATAAGAAGAAAGAGAAAGAACTGGTGAAATATTTCTTATATGATGGTCCGCATCGGATGCGAGATAGCCCAAAATGAACTAAGCTTTCCTCCATCAACAAAGAAGATGATGAGCCAGAAAAGGAGACCTTGAAACTTGGCTCGATCAAGAGTTCTATCAAAGCAAAGAGTGTAAAAAACAAAAAGGGCTGATGTTCATAGATGTCTCTATTGCAAGTAAGAAAATAAGTGCTTAGTCGACATAGGGGCATCATATTTATTCATATCTGAGGATGTTGCCAAAAATCTTGATCTCAAATTTGAAAAGACAACTAGGTGAATCAAGACAGTTAACTCAAAAGAGGTCCCAACCATGGGTGTTGTAAAAGGAGTGGACTTACAACTTAGAAACTAGAAAGGCCAGAAAACCATCAAGTTTATACCACTTGATGACTATGATTGTGTGGTTGACTTGAATTTTTTTAACTGAATAAATGATCTCTTTGTACCATTTGTCGATTGTATATGTATCTTAGATGCTCGTTATCAATGCATTGTGTCAGTAAATGAGAGATGGGTGCCAAAGTCAAGATGCTATCTGTTATCCAACTTGCGAAGGGAGTGCGTAGAGAAAAAGTCACCTACTTAGCAGCTTTAAAGTTTGATGAGCCTTAAAAACCCAGGGATAGGACTCCTTTATAGCTGCTAGAAGTGCTGCAATCTTTTGAAGATGTGATGCCTGCAGAGTTACCGAAGAGGCTACCACCTAAGAGAGAGGTGGATCACAAGATTGAACTGGTGCCTACTGTTAAACCGCGAGCTAAGGCCCCATACTGAATGTCACCACCAGAGTTAGAATAGTTATGAAGACAGTTGAAGGAGCTTTTGGATGTTGGGTACATTAGACCTTTCAAAGCCCCATTTGGTACACCGATTCTGTTCCAGTGGAAGCGTGATGGGTCCCTAAGGTTATGCATAGACTATCAGGCACTCAACAAGCTCACTGTGAAAAATAAGTACCCAAACCCACTCATCGTAGACTTGTTTAATCAGCTTGGATAAGTAACATGTTTCACCAAGCTTGACTTGTGATCGAGGTACCATCAAGTGAGAATAGCTAAGGGAGATAAGCCAAAGACAGTATGTGTGATGCGCTACAACTCATACGAGTTCTTAGTGATGCCTTTTGGTTTGAGCAATGCTCCAGTGACATTTTATACTCTAATGAACAAGGTACTTCAACCTTTTCTAGATCGTTTTATGGTTGTTTACCTTGATGATATTGTGATTTATAGTAAGTCACTTAAGGAGCATCTGGAGCACTTGAGGAAGGTGTTTCAAGTCTTACGAGATCATGAGCTCCATGTGCAACAGGAAAAATATTCATTTGCCTAGTAGAAGGTGTCATTCTTTGGCCACATTATGGGAGGTGGCCAGATCCAAATGGATGGAAGCAAGGTTCTAGGGTAATAGAGTTACGATCATTCCTTGGTTGGCAAACTACTACAAACGCTTTGTCAAAGGCTGCTCCAGCATCACCACGCCATTGACAGATTTACTTAGGAAGGGAAAAGTGTAGGATTGGAGCCTTGAGTGCCAACACAACTTTAATAAGTTGAAGCGTGCCATGATGGAGGAGCTTGTACTTACCTTACCAAATCATACTAAATTGTATAAGGTCCATACGAATTCATCAAACTTTGCGATTGGAGGAGTGTTGATGTAAGATGGAAATCCTATGGCTTTCAAAAGTTGTAAGCTTAATAAAACTGAGATTAGGTATACGGTCCAAGAAACAAAGATGACTGCAGTGGTGCATTGCTTGCACGTATAGAGACATTACTTGTTGGGGTCCAAGTTTGTTATCTTTACAGATAATGTTGTAAATAGTTATTTCTAATTCAAAAAAAGTTTCCCCCAAACATACACGTTGGCAAGTTTTTCTAGCAGAGTTTGATTTCATCATAGAGTCTAAGCAAGGGAAAGCTAACGTCATGGCTAATGCACTAAATCGAAAGGTAGATTTTGTTACCATTAGTCGCCCTGAGAGTTCACTATTGAAGCGCATAAAAGAAGAGCTGTCCCATGATCCTACAATCAAAACGCTTATAGAGAATGCCGAAAAAGGAAAGACTAAACGGTTTTGGGTTAAAACTTACTCTACACTAAAGGACACCACCTTTATGTGCCTCAGTATGGAATGCGCAAAAAGATCATGCAAGAGTGCTATGATTCAAGATGGGCTACTCATCCCGATATGCATCGTACCTTGGCACTCTTGAAAGACTGTTACTATTGGCCACACATGAGCGATGATGTTAAGGAATATGTGAAAACTTGCCTTGTGTACCAACAATACAAGGTTGAGCAGAGAACAACAGCTGGACTATTGTAGCCATTATCCATTCCAGAGCGACCATGTGAGAGTGTCTCCATGATTTCATAGTTGACTACCTAAGGTGGATGGGTTTAGGAGCATCATGATAATAGTGGATAGATTTTTCAAGTATGAAACTTTCATTCCAGGAACCAAAGAGTTCCCTGCAGAGGAAGTAGCCTGATTGTTCCTGAAAAATTTAGTAAAGTACCGGGGAGTATCATAGACCATATTTAGCGATTGGGATAGGCGATTTACAAGATGGTTCTAGACAGAATTGTTCAAGTTATTGGGGTCAGACTTAAACTTCTCCACCAGCATGCATCCCTAAACAAATAGACAGACTAAAAGAGTGAATGCTTTGCTAAAAGTATATCTTCATCACTATATGAGTGCTACGCAGTGTGACTGGCCAAAATTATTGGATGTAGCCCAGTTTTCTTATTACTTGCAGTAGAGCGAAGCCACAAACCAGAGTACATTTGAGATAGCGATAGGGCAACGGCCGTTTACACCTAGTGCTGTTGTAATAAGCTATACATGACAAGTTTGTCATGGCTTGGCAAGAGCAAACTGACTTAAATAGGGGCTTGTTTACATAAGACAGGAAAGCACACCAAGAAATAGGCAGATCAAAAACGAAGGGATGTACAGTTTCAGGTTGCAGACTTAGTCCTTGTCAAACTGCACTTGGTGCTATGTAACCCAGGCGTGCATAAAAGGCTTGTGCGGAGATACGAGGGCCCTTTTAGAGTTCTAAAATGGGTAGGCAAGATAGCCTACAAAATTGAGTTACTGGTAAAGCTTAAGGTACACCCCATTTTCCATGTTAGATTGCTCAAACCATTTCATGAGGATCAAAAAGATCCAGACCAAGGCAAGTCACAGTGTGCATCGCTAGAGGTGAAATCTTCTTACGATAAAGAGGTACAATGCATTCTTACAGACCAAGTGGCACGGCAAAAAAGTCACAGGCCAAGGCATGAGTACTTTGTACAGTGGAAAGGATTTCTTAATAGCGAGGCAAATTGGGAACCAGCTGAAGCATTATGGCAGTTCCAAGATAAGATTGAGCAGTTTCATTTGGAGGACACGATGAAGACGTCACGACAACAAGTGGGGAAAATGTCACAAGCTGCAGTAATCAGCCTAGGCCCAAAGACACAAGTTACATGGAACAACTTGGCCTACTAAAATAAGCTCAATCTTTTAAGGTTCTAGAAGGTCTAGTTTCTAGGAGCTTGGAGATGCAGTTAAAAATAACTACTCTAACTTATCTAAAATTAGATAAAGTTATTAAAGTTTAAATTCATCTAGGATTCTAGATTTTATAGATAAGTGTAAATCATAGCCGTCCATTAGATTTAATCTGAGTCATTGATGTATGTAGACACCTTATTTTATCCGGGCTAATTTTTAGCAATCTGGAGCATAGACGTAAGAGGGGGCGATAATGTCACCTGACAAAAATGTATTTTGAGGAGGTCAAGAAAGCCTAAGGATTATATCAAAGGTAAATGCAAAGATGTGGTATCAAATGACGTAGTTCAAGATATCTGAGGATAAAAGATATGAGAAAATTCATAATTGTAGTTGAATGCATCGATACATGGTTCTCATGCATCGATACAATGCTTCAACATGCCAAAAATTGGAAATGTCCCCATTTGTATCAATACAACATATAAATGTATCGATACTTAAGCCTCTGCATTGATACTAGGCCATGCCAGGACCAAAACATACATTCTGTAAAGAAATGTATCGATACAATGGTTCATAGTATCGATACAATGGTTCATAGTATCGAGGCAATGATCATTGTACCAATACAATGTTCATTGTATTGAAAGCATCAAGGTTTTTAGATCAAATGTATTGATATATTATCGATACATGCAGGCTATTTTCACGGTCCGTGCATTTTTTACTTGTCTATCATTGATTCAAAACTCGATTTTAACTTATTTCTTTGCATCAAGAAAGATTAAAACACATATCAGACTATGAATTTAGACTTTTGAATTAATCATAATATTTTTTTAAAGTCTAAATTGGATAAAAAAAGGTCAAAATCATATGATCACGCTACTCCTTAGCTTCTTAACCAATATCACCATTAGCCACCCTATTTGTTGGAAAATCATTTCAGCATTTACACCAGCTACCCTATACCCATCACATTGGCAACAAGTTGCTCCCTACAGCCAACCTATAGCCACCATGCTGACATCACTTTATCCCTTTTGATAAATAGCCAAAAACACCTCCAATTTGGCTCCAAAATGCTGGTATAAATGGACCACTTTTATCTCAGTTGAAAAAGGTTAGATTCCAGCTTGTTTCAACTTTCAAAAACACATTCATACATTAAAAAAATCAAATCCCGTAACTCTTCACCCACCAGACAAAAATAGCCCCAAAACACTCACTCTCAACCTCTACACATTCTAAAAATCACCTTCATCCATACCAGAACCAAAACCTCATTGTTTCTCTCTTTTTCTTGCTTATTTACAGCAAAGAAAATAGGGAAATTCAAGCCATCTTTGTTGCTCTAACTATTTGGCCAAAGTTGAAGTTTTGTTAGTATAACTTCATACTCTATCACTTACATTTTATGTTTTTCAGCACCTTCATCATTTTAGTGAGATCTCAATGTTTCCATCACCCTTTTAGGATTATCATGCATTATTCTGGCATTTGGTTATGGTAGTTTAAGATTTGAATGCTTTAATGCCCCTTTTATGTGCAAAATACCTCATCTCATCCTCATTAATTTGATATCTCTTGCTCATGCATTTTATGCCATGTCCATGTATCTTGTTATCCTTAATCCATTTATGAATCATTAGCCTAACATATTTCAAGCACATTTACACATTAACTTGCATGAATTATTGTCATTTTCAGCATCCATAACATTTTCTTGTCAAAATGCATAACATTTTCTTTATCTAGGCCATTAGTAAAATTAGCATCCCTATTCCTATAATGTGCCATCCCCTTGTATGTTTGTTGTCAAAATGCATGTTTGATGGCTGATTAAAACTAATTTTCAATCCAAGCCAAGCATGTTAACCTCATCCAATGAGGATTAGCATGGACTTAGCATTTTCCCTAAAGCTAGCAAAATATCTTGGGGAAAATTAAGTTTTTCAAATCTAGAATCTTGGTTAAACAAGCTCAAATCTTCTGATTTTGAAATAAAAATGGTCTTATAATTATTCCTTAAATGTTTATGCCTTTTTCTTAAGTCAAAACCTTGAGTTGTATGATCAACGGGCTATTTCATCGTTCCAAACTACTCCGAGGTTGTACAAATGAGCTTGTGATGCTCATGCCACTTTTTCCCTTCAGTCATTGACGTTTGAATGTCAATGACTCGAATTTGGACACGTAGATATAAAAAATAAGAGATATCCCCTACTTTGCTTTGTCCCCTGCTAGCAGTACAACTATTGCAGATTGAAAATCACTTTAAAATTTTAAACGATTTTTCATGAATCTTTTGATATTTTTCTATCAAAGCATGTCAAATTATCTTTAAAAGGATGTCTTATTCACCCTCGGATCATTTCGGATGAGAGAGTTATGATTTTTCAAGTGTAAACTATCTGGAACCTCTAGAATCCTAACATGTATTCTAGTTGGGCCGTTCAGGCCCATTAAATGATTTTTTCAAAATTTTCCAACATTTTTCCTAAAAGTTTCATGAAATTCCTTTTTCAAAAAGGTATTGTTTGCAATTTTTTGATACCAAATAAGTATGGAGTGATTTTTTAAAATTTTGACACACCTTGTCCCTCATATGCTCTGCCAACAGCACTATTAATCTGAACTTGAAAATTTATTCCCCCAAAAAAGTGACTTTTGGGGTAGTGGGAATATTTTTAGGATGACTCTCATCTAGTTACTTTCTAATGGTGTCTTGTCCACCTTCTAAATCTTTCGAACCAATTTAGAATAAATTTGGGAAGCAAGATAGCGCAATGTTATCCCCTATCTTTGGTTTTGGTCAAAATTGAGTTATTTTCCTAAATTTCGTCTCAAGACAGTCGAATGTCTCTATGTTAATCCGATTAGACTCGAGAATATGCTTTGACCTCCTGTAAGCTCGTAGCAAGGCACAAACACACTTTACATCTTTACCATCCTCATTCACAGTAATTTCTTTTGTCAAAAGTTGTTGAAAGGCTCATACATTCCCTCAATCACAAGGTTTTTCTAACTTAAATTTTCCAACTCAACTTCTTTAAAGAGTGTTAGACGTATCACTTTTGGGAATACTCTAACTCTATCTTTCTGAGGAAATATTCTAACCCTATTTTTTAAATTATCAAGATTAAAAAAACTTCTTTTATTAAAATGATTTGTCATCCACGGGGATACTCTAACCCTGACCTTCCGAGGAAATATTTCAACCCCGTTTTTCAAAATTATCAAGATTAAAAGAAACCACCTTTGTCAAAATTATCTATTATCCACAGGGATACTCTAACCCTACATTTCCAAAGGGATACTCCAACTCTATTTTCAACTACAATTAATTTTTTTCTCTTATTCTAGGACTTCTATGAATATGTCAAACAAATCTTGTTTAGTCCAGGAACCCAGATGCATCTCAAAAATTATCGGTTCAGTTTGCATTCGTTTATTGTCTTACTAACATTATTTCTTTGTGATAATTATTTGCATTCATATTTTCAAAACGTTTCTAAATAAAATTAAAGGTAATGCTCTATGTGGGTATCTCTCCAGTGCCCAAAATGGAACATTCCACTTTCAAAGTAAACTCCAGAGGTCATTTTTATTGAAAATCTCTATATTCCCCATCTCTCCAGGGTATATATGAGATTAAATCTTTTCATCAAAACCTGGATTATTTCTCTAAGATTCATGCATTCAAAGAGGTTATATCGAAATAATGACAAGTTATGATTGAAAGAATCAAAACTGAGATAAGACATAGCTCGTAAGGTGTCAAATTTGGACGTCACGAAGAGGTTTGTACCTCATCGCGCATAACCAACTCCTAACCCTAAATGTTGAATCTTTGCATTACGTAGATCACGGGATCGATATTTTGAGTTTCGTAACTTAAAACATAAGTTTCAATAGGCATCCGATCATGCCTAGCCCGAAACGATCGGTGGCGACTCCAAACGTTAGCCATTTTGTGATGGTCATATGAGACCAATAAGATGAGCAATTCGTCTTATGGTTCCCCTCACTGTATCATACGTCGCGAATCTGTACTTTCTCGTTCTCATCACAATGCAAAAGAATAGTCTTAATCAATAAGACATTTCCAAGTCAAGAAAATATTTTAAGTTATACGCACCCATTGATCCGCGAGAATCCAATCCGGGGTATATTGCGACAATGTATGAGGAATTTAACTATAAATAGAGACCTCCTCAGCCTCATTTGTATCATCGAACACATGCAAATATATTTGAACATTTCTCTCTATTCTTTTTGTGTTCTTTTTTTTAACTTTTAGCTTCAATGTCTTTGAAGAATTTAAGTTCTCTTGTTAAGTATTTATAGATTAATTTAAGTATATAAAAAAGTAAATCTTAAACTTAAGGTCGCACAGTTTGCTAAGCTAAAATTTGAACCCGCAGGACAAGCATCATCTTCAAAGTCTTCATTGCTTTTTGCATATCCTTGACTATGCCTTTGCCTCGTATAACCACCACCAACAACTGGTGTCCCAGCAGAGTTGTTTTTTTCACACTCTCAAACAAGATTAATCCCCCGAAATTAAAAACAAAAAATAATTTCAATCTTTTCAAGAACTAAAAAAAAAAAAAACCCAGTTCCCAAAATGAAATTTCCATAAGGCATCTAGGAAGAATCTACTGTTAAACGCAACCCCAATTTCAAAATCATAATCTTAATTGAAACAAGCTTGAGAAAAAAATGAAATTGAATTGAAAATTTTATAAAAATTTAAACCCACAGGGGAAATGAAATTATTCAAGAAACCCAGATAGCAAATTTCAGTTTTTATCATCTAAAAAAATTTAATAAAAAATCTATAAAAAAAATCTGAAAGTTAAAAATGAGAGTTTTAACTCCAAAAACATCAACAAATCTTGCAATCTCAAAAACCCCAGATACAGATACAGATTCAGCTTCTTCTCGACACCCACGTCATAGTTTCTCTAAGTCTAGTCATCTACGCCAAAAAATCAAAACCAAAAAAAAAAAGCCAAAAAAAAATATTGTACTAATAAATAATAAAAGAAAAAGATAGCTTAGTCTTTCGGAATATTTTAGCCCTAGCGGTAGAAAAATTGCAATTTAAAATATGGTGTCGTTTTTATTGGAAAAAACAAAAAAATGTTTGTCGTTTTAATGGTGACGAGAAGGATATCTCGTCTCAAAGTCATGAATTGATTCGTTTCGTGTACTTTTAAAAACGAATGAATTTGTTTTTTTTTTTTAATGGGAAACTTCCACAACTTTTTTTTTTACTGTCATGCAAATTATTCTTTTAGTACAAAGAAAAAATGGATTTATGTTTAGTGATATTAGTTAAAATTACATTTATAAAAAAATAAATATATTTAATATATTATTTTTTAAAAAAATTAGTATAAATAAAATGTTAAAAAAATAATTAAATAGCTTTAAAATTGTCGTCCAAAGCCGTTCGTCATTCGGACTTGATAAGGCCAATGTCTCATTATAATTTTGTTTTTTGTTTTTTTTTTTGGGTGAGGGTGATGTTTGATTACGTGGTGCGAGATGATTCGTGGGAATGTGGAATGTCATAGGTAGTTGTTTCTTTTGGCCTAGCATTTGTGTAAAAGGAAAAAAAAAAGCTAAAATAATTTAAAAAATCCTTAAATTTATTTAAATAAATTTTTATATGTTTATTATACTAAATAAATTTTTAATTTCTAATGTACATGCAAATAAAATTTTAATTTTCAATTTATATCTAAACAAAATTAAATGGATATTTTATTTAATATAAAAATTTATTTTCATACAAATAAAAAATAAAAAAACTTATTTAAATATAATCAAGTATACAAATTTACTTAAATAAAATTATAAAATTCAAAAGCTTTTTAATAATTTAGCAAAGGAAAAAAAAAGGCATTTTTTCCTAGGAAAGCAAGATTGGTTAAAGAGGTTGGACTCTCGTCTATTATTTTTTTATTTTTTATAATACATTTATTAATACTATTCATATTTATAGAATCCACTTATGAATTATTAAAATTAAATTAAAATTAAATTTATCGATAGTTATTAAAATTATATTAGATAATAATGAATGAAAAAATAATAGAAGAGATTTTGACCTCATAAAGATGCTTAGCCAACTTTTTATTAAAAAGATATGATTATCTTTCAACTTCACCAGCCTAATTAAATGGAATTGGATAAGATTGATTAATCAATTGTTGCATTGCTTTAAGGATTTGTGAAGTTGAGGTTTTAAATTATTTTTTCAAATTATTTATTATTTTATAGTATTAATATTTAATATTTATATTTAATTTATTCTCAAATATAAATTAAAATATAATATTTTAAATACATAAAAAAAATTAAAATAATTAAACACATTTTGGTTAGCTCATATTTGACATTTTTTGTTTTGAATTTCGATAGCATAGATGATTATTTAAATTTTTTTTAAAACGCAACTTTTATTTCTAGGAGAATGTTCTTGGATTCTTTCCTATCATATTAAGAGACCTGCTTCTCTTGACGTCTAAGTTGGCGGAATTAAATCCAAGGACAATCATATTTCTTTCCGGGGTATTAAGTCCAAAGAAGCAATGCCATGAACAAGAAAGCCCTCCTTTGTCTAAACTTAGTAATAATATTGCTCCCTATGCGATTATATAATACAAAAATAAATTAATTAAAATATAACATAAAATGCGAATAAAATATGAGAACACAAATTTTTATATAATATGAAAAATAAATTAGCCAACTCATCATGTTAACAAGTTTAAAGTTTAAATCCTAGCATATACTAAATCCTTTCCTATCGATAAATTGCAATTGGAGATATCCATGAGTAGATTAGACCACGACTCAAAAATATTTTAATTTCCTTGTCCAGATTTGAGCTAGGCCAAGGCTCATTCCAAAAGTATGCCATCATTATTCGAAATAATGCTAAAAATTAATTTTATTTTAATAATAAAATTTATAATTATATTTAAATAAAATACTTCTATTACTTAAACAGTCATTTGAATACAACTAAAACAATATGAATTATAAAAAAATTTATTTAAATCCGATAAATTTATCTAATTAAACGAGCTATCTAATAGTTAATAGATCTAGTTGAGACCTTCATTAGAAACAATAAATTTTTTCAGGAAAAAAAAACACAGTTATTAAACGTGGTTTCTGAATATATATGTATATATATATATATATATTTTTTCTTTTAATCTGCAAGTCATATAGGTTTGGAAATTAGATGTACTCTCTTTCTCTCTCTTGTTTTGTTCTTTTAATCTGTTTTAGCATTGAACAAGCTCGACTTGGATGCTTCATATGATTTTCTAAATGCAAATGTATAGACTTAGACTAGATGGTCCATTTGTTCAGCTCACAATGACACTCAAAAAACAATATTATCTTAAAAGTTATGCATCGCCCTTCTAAAATTTTTTACTTTAGAATTGTTATTCGTAGAGAAAAAAACAAGGATTTAGAGGCTGTGTTTTGATAAAGAATCTCCAATGCCCCCTTTTCTTGCTTCTCATTAGTTATTGCGAGATCTTTAATTAACAGTTCGAATTTACTCTCGAGTATTTTGGTTATATTATTTTTTTTAATATATAAAAAAATCAATTTATATTATTACAAAATTAATTCATATTACATGCTTTAAAATTTTTTATATTATTAATATTTTAATAAATTAATATTTAGATTTAAAAATATAATAAAACTTGTTGTGTAATAAGTTTTGAATCAATCAAATATTTATATTATGTCAATAAGAAAATATTGTCTTTTTATTTATGTTTAGCAGTTTGGATTTTTTTTTTTACTTTGAATAAATAATTTAATTTTCTCAAAAGTTGAATTGCAAAATTTACATGAATAAAGTATGAACAAAATGATCAAATCAAACAAATATAATTGTTTAAACAATTTCAAAAATATATGAAACTAAATTAATTTTAAAATAATATAAGTGAATCTTTTATTTTTTTTATTATATCTTATGCAAACATGCAATTTATGTTTAACTTAAAAAATTTTAAACTTCACAGACAATTCATCGGATAATTTTTCAGAAATTAATTAATAAAAAGAATGATCATATAACTTTTCACTCGATAAATATATATCTATAAGAACTCTTTTAACATTACTAGTTAAATTCTGGAAAGTAGAATTGTCATGGGGTCATTACCTTTTTCTCAAAAGACATGTCTGATAGGATGTGCAGCGCACTCGCTTATATGTCCAAAAACCCTCCCTTTTATATGCGATGTGGGATTAATGCATCTTACCTATTTCTTTAAAGCGCTCGACATGAAATTCTCCCCCACCCAATCTCGTGACGCCTCCGTCACGGGCTTCTCCACCATTTCTGCCTACCCTACCCTTAGGGTGTTTGGCGTAGAGTCACGGTTGGTCCACCCTGCCTACCCCACTAGTTGAGGCGTTCGATGTGAAATCGGATGGTCAAAGGTCGGCTCTGATACCACTTGTTACAGGACCATTACCCTCTTTCCAAAAGATATGTCTGATAAGATGTGCAGCGTACCCGCCTATATATTGAAAGACCTTTCATTTTTAATCTGATGTGAAATTAATACATACTACCTAATTCTTTAGAGCATTCTACGTGACAGAGTTACCGGCTTGACCTACATCGTCTATTGTTCATGTGTTAATTAGTCAAGCCTTCCATTCTTTGCAACAATCTTTACGTACCGAGAAAAAGTAATGAAAAAAAAAAGTAAAGATTCTGTGTCTCAAGCCATTTAAGACCATATATAATTTGCTTAAAAAATTGCTCTACACACCGACATATAAAAAAAACCCTTAAATAATATATAATAAAATTTGGTACACATCCTCAATGGGAGAGTGAATTTTTTCCTTTTTTAATTTTGAAAAGACGTTTTTATGTACAAATAGATAGATTTTATTTTACGACTTCAATAAAAAGAATTAAAATTATTGTGAGCTATGTAAAATTTCAAAAACTTACATAAAATGTGAGTGTGTATAATAATGTATTAGATGAATGTATATAACCTTTTCCTTAATAAAATTATTTAAAAACTTAAACAAATTTATTACATTAGTGTCACTAATTATGTGCTTTCAACTTACTTTTTTCCACTCTTATAATTGATGGATGCAAATTTTAATATTCCTGTAGTAGTAATTTTTTTTCATATTTGTGATACAAATCCAACCAAAAATCTTAATATTAGTAAAGATATCAAATGTACGTAACAATCTGTAATTTGCTCCTGGAGTTTGGAACAGGAAAGATGAATTCATTCGGCAATTCAGCTTGTCAGTAGTTTAGGCGGACTTGGTTCAATTTTAAAAATTCTAGTTAAGGTATTTCCAATTTTTGGTAGCCCCCAGCCACAAATTCTAGGGCAAGACAAATATCTAAACATCTGCTTTTCTACCGACAACCATGCGGTCTGTTGATAATGCTAATATCTTTATTCCAAAGATCTTGCATACTTCGCTTTAGCCTCCAACACCAACAGAAGAATAATATGATTTTAATAAAAGGAGGGGCTGAAATATCATGTTTTTTCTTTTTCTCAGGCAAGGAGAATTAAAGGGATAAATTACTACAGAAAGAGCTACAAAGTTCACAACACAAGATCTCAACCCTGGCCGAAACTTAAAACAGACTCAACATCTTAAAACCAGGCAAAAAAGAAATATGATCTATCCACTCGCAGTATAGTACAATAGACGTGCAGACATCATTATTATAATTTAGAACAAGCAGAAGGGCTACGGGGAAGCCATATATATTTAAGAATATAAACAACGGCAAAATAACAAACGGACGAGAACATAAAGGTGGCAACCAGGTTGGATATGGAATTGAAATTGACGACTGAAGTTTTCAGGGATTAATCACTCCCTCCACTTGGACGGCAATCATAGGTGCCTCTACATTTAGCTTTATCTCCTTTGGGAGAACAAGGTCCATGATCTGGACACACAGATTGGAATGGATGAAGGGCATCCATAGCTAGATGGCCGTTACTTGTTGTCTTGAGGATTCTGATAACGTTAGAATCCATCAAGAAATCCAGCTCCAACTCCAAATCTTGGCCGAACCGGCATTCATTGAGGAGGCCATTGCAGTGGTAAGTGGTGTTGCTTTTCACTAGGACGGCATCTCTACCGCAACTCAGCTTCAGGAGAATTATCATTATCACTGCTGACGCCACAAAAAACTGACTATGGAATCCCATTTTTCTTTTGTTTCTTTGTTTCTCCCTACCCTTCACTTTGCAACTCAAGATGGCAGGAGAAAGTTGCCTGCCCACTCTATATAGGAGGGAGGGAAATTAATTAAAGAAATTATTAACTAATTGAATATCATACAAATATAAAATTTAACTTGATTAATTTATATAATAACATTTAAAAATTGATATTCAATGAATTTAACATTAAAATTTTATCTCCTTAATTTATTTTCATATTACAATCAATTCTGTACTTAGAAAAAAAAAAACCTTGAATATTGGACCGTATTGTTGGATTTATGTGGCACACATGATAATAAATGGACCAAGATAATTAAATTAAATTATTAAGGTGAAATTATAAAGTAAATCTTAATTCAGTTTAATCACTCTAGTGATAAGAGTTTAACTCTATTTCAATAACTAATTAGAATATAGACTCCTTGATAGTAAGATACAATTATAATTAGTCTTCTAGTATAAATCTCTAGTCTAGTCTATATAAATTGCTTGTGCACCATCATAAGATAATTATGAAGAAAAGGATACAGACTAGAAGGTTTATACAGGGTATTCATTTTTGTGTACTTGAAACGAGACTGAGTTTTTTTTATCAATAATGACTAAAGATACATTTCATTTAGATCATTACATGTGTACTTCATCATCCCAAATATAACTGTACGAAATAGAGAACAGCTAATGCTTTTTCCTCACTTGTGGAACAAGACAACCAAAAGCAAATTCTATTGATTAACTATGGAATGGATAATGTTCAACTACTAATCAAAGCATCCAAGGAGTGATGAGATCATCAAATTGGAAACGACATAAAAACAAAGACATCAATTATGACCAGAAAAATATGAACCATTTAATTAAGCTAATGAAGATAAAATTATTTCATTAAAAATAAAATTATTTTTATATATTTTAATTTTTTTTAATGAAATAGCATTATATGATGTACTGTCATTTTTACATGACATTTTATGATTTACTGATGAAGATACATAAAGAATTCATGCATTAAATATAAATCTTTGAATTAATTTGTAAGTTTTAATATTATAATCACATTGCTCTTAAATTTGAAACACAAGACATAATAATTTGCTTTTAATTTTTTTTTAATTTTTTGCTTCTTAAGCAAAAGACGAATTCATAAAATTAAAACTAAACAAAAAAGTTTTAAAGTAAACGAAAAATATATAAATTCAGAAATTGGTAGCTAGAATTTGGTTGTCCCTCGTGTTAATTTATTTTTGGGCTGTCCATTAAATTCCAGTGGTTGGAATTTTGAAATTTAAATATGAAAGTTTATGAGTTCAATTAGTCTCGAGATGAAAATATTTTTGTATGATCCAAAATCATAAGTATCAAAAATATATTTTAGGCATTTTGGTTTTTGTATGTCTTTCCTGTGCGATCTCTTACTTTATGGAAGATATTAATTTGTATCATTTATAATTAACATGAATTCTTTGATTTCAGCTTTTGAATAAATTTAAATGTGGTTCAATTATTGGGGGCAAAAAAATAGCAGGTAAAATAGATTTGGGCCACATAAGGAGATTTGACGAGAATGAGAGCACCACTCTGATTAAATGAAAACTGGAAAAGCAGAAAGTGAACACAAAACGTGAAACATATGACGTATAAATATCTTGTTATCCTGAACCTTGATATTGGAGCTTTTTTAGCTTTATAATTAAGATTCAAAATTTTTCAAATGTCAATTTTTTTTTAATTTTTATGTCTAATTTATTTATTTATTTATTAATTATTTTTAAAAAAGTAATTGTTAATTTATTTATAAAGTTAAAATAGGTCAAATCGAAAAGAAAAGTGCTAAAGTACAGAGAAAAATTACAGGGGAAGATGGTGTAAATGTCGACAGTTACAGTCCTGGTCTTGGCCAGGATCACAAAATAATTAAGACAATTATTTCTCTTTACCCCTTAACTATATATATAAAATAATCAAAGTGAAAAGAAAAAGTGCTACTGCTAAAGCACGGGAAAAATTCTGGAGGAAGATGGTATCATAAATGTCTCCACGTGAAGTCTTGTCCTTGGTTAAGGTAGGATAATAATTATGACAATTATTTTTATTTTATCAAATATATATATTAGAAACTCGTAATTTTATTATTGACATTGTTTTTGTGTGAACAAGATAGGTCATCGAAGACGTTTAAAAATTGACATACGTTAAGTTTTCATCTATATAATATGGGTAATTAGTTTCATGAATTGAAGTATAAAAGTACTGATCAAAGATTGATATATGTTAAGTTTTTATGTATATAATGTCTACAACTAATCTCATAAGTTGAAGTATAAATGTACTCAGGATAATATATAAGTATTTGTTGGTTGAACAAATTCTTTATATATGACTTATTTTGTATATATGATTTATTTTTTATATATTATAAAAATAATATTTGGTAGAAATATATCAAGTATATATATTGAGTCTGTTTTTTCGTTAAAATTACTAACCTAAGTAATTTAATTTATTAACAATAAAAGTTCAGTGCAATAATTTAATAAAATTAAATGTTTATGACCTTTATGAAAGTCGATGTTAAGTTCAGTAATCTAGAACATAAATTATTTCAAATTTTAGTAATTCTTTCGGTAAAATTTTTTTTCGTATTTGTGATACTAATTTAATAAAAAAATCCTCATAGTAATAAAGCTTTTAAATGTACATAACAATTTGCAATTTGCTCGTGGAGTTTTCAACAGGAATGATGAATCGATTCTGCAATTCAGCTTGTCAGTAGTTTATGCGGAATTGGTTAGATTTTAAAAATGTTAGTTAAGGTGTTGTATATGGCTCCTGTATATTGGCAGATACTGAAACGTAGCGTAATAAAGTGAACAATTTTATAAAATTATATCGAATAGAATTAGTATAAATATATTATTAATGTACTTTTAAATAAAAAAAAACTTTACAACTGTCGCTTCTATGAAATAGACATATTATCAAACCTTGTTAAATTATTGCATTGATTTTCCTTTTTTTTTTCTTTTTTGTGTTTCATTAATTGTAACATAAGTTATTTCCAATATTTGTGAGTAAGCTGCAACAAATTCTACGGCAAGACAAATATCCAACATCTGCTTTTCAATCGGCAACTTTATCATCTGTTGTTAATGCTGAAATCTTAATTCTAAAGCTCTTGTTTAATTCATTTTAGCCTCCAACACCAATAAAAAATAATGTGATGTTACCATAGAGAACTAAAAATAAAGGGAGGGGCTGAAATATCATGTAGTTCAATTAGATCTTTCTTTTCCTCAGTCAAGGAAAAGGAATAAATTAACAAAAAAGGAACAATAAAGTTCATAAACAGAAGATCTCAACCCCGACGGAAACATAAAACAGACTCAACATCTTAAAACCAGGCAAAAAAAGAAATCTGATCTATCCACTCTCAATATAGTACAACTAGAAATAGAGACATCATTATTATAAATTTAGAACAGGCAAAGGGCTACAGGGAAACCATACATAGAGAAGGATACAATTAAAAGGAAAAAAAAGCAAAAAAAAAAAAACAAACAAACAAACGAGTGCAGAAATTAAGGTGGCAACCAGGTTGGATATGGAGTTGGAATTTGACAACTGAAATTTTCTGGGGATTAATTTTCGTACAGGAAGTAACCTCGGCAACCATATATGTTTTTACATGTAATTCTATTATCTCCAGGGCCAATGCATCTTTTATTAACTTGGCATGTAATTTGCAAGTTCTTATTAGCTTTAATCGTGTTGTAAATTTCACCGGGTTTACCATCAGTGCGGAGGATCCTGATAACGTTGGAATCCAGCAAGAAATCCATCTCCAACTCCAAATCATCGCCCATTCGGCATTCGTTGAGGAGGCCATTGCAGTGGTAAGTGGTGTTGCTTTTCACTAGGACGGCATCTCTACCGCAACTCGGCTTCAGGAGAATTATCATTATCACTACTGACGCCAGAGAAAACTGATGAGGAAACCCCATTTTTCTTTTGTTTCTTTGTTTCTCCCTACCCCTCTGAAACTCAAGATGGAATGGGGAAAGTTGTCTGCCACTTTGGAGAAAGAGAAATTAATTAAGGAAATTATTAATTTATTAAATATTGCACAAATATGAAATTTTACTCGTTTAGTTTACACAATTACCTTTAAAAACTATCAATTCAATATATTTAATATTTGAATCTTATCTCCTTAATTTATTTTCAGATTTCGATGAAAGAGAGAACAGCTAACGCTTTTTACTAATTTGTGGAACAATAACACAAAAAGCAAATTAAATTCATTAACTATAGAATCCAATTTGTTAAAGTAGCAATCAGGGCATCCCAAAGTGATGAGATCATGAAATGGAAAAGACCTAAAAACCAACACATGATTTTATGACTCAAAAATATTAGTCATTTAAAGTTAATGAATCAAATAATATCATCTTGTAAAAAATAAAATTATTTTTATTTATTTTAAAAATTTTCAATAAGGAGACATAATATAATTTAGCAAGAATATATCATATCTATACATGAACAATAATACATCAAATATAAACCCTTCCTTAATCCTTAAATTTTAATATTATAACCAGATTGCTATTAAATGTGAAACATGACATATTTTAATTTACTCTTAAATGTTTTTTTTTTAAGGTTTTGCTTTTATAAACAAAAGGTGAAGTCATAAAATTGGTAAAATGTATTATGAGGAAAAATATCAACACAAATCAACAACAAATAATTCATGAAACTATATTTTTCAATTCCCAATTATATGAATAACCTTGTAGGAATTTGCTGAGTAAAAACCTACTAATTGCCGCGGGACTTAAAGCACTTTACTTTTCTTTAGTTCGGCTCCACAAAGAATAAAATAAGGGAATAAATTTTTAGCTTTATACTTTTGTGTTTTATCCCAATAATCCCGCATTAAAAAATGCTAAAGCAAATCAACCAAAAAGATAATTTCAGCTATAGGCAGCTAGAATTTGGTTTTCCCTCGTCTTAATTTATTTTGGGCTGTCCTTTAAATTCCAAAGGTTAGAATTTTTGGGACTTCAATATGACAGTTTATAACTTCAATTAATGTTGAGATGAATACAATCCAAAATCATAAGTTTCAAAAAAATGTTTTAGGTGTTTTGATTTTGGCTTATGTAGTTCTTTCTTATGTGATCTCTTACTTTATGAAAAATATTACTATAATTTGATCATTTATAGTTAACATGAATTCTTTGATTTCTGCTTTTGAATAAATTAAAATGCTGCTCAATTATTGGGGGCCAAAAAGTAGCACGTACAATGGAATTGGGCCATATAAGGAGAGGATTGACGAGAATGAGAGCACCACTCTGGTTATATAAAAACTGGAAAAGCAAAAAGGAAAGGCAAATCGTGAAACATATGATGTACAAATGGATTATTATCGTCCTCCGCATTGATAGTGAAATTAAAATATTATTATATGTTATTTTTATTTTTTAAATATAATTTTAAAAAATATAATAATTTTTTAATTTTATTTTTAACATTAAAAATTTTACTGTTATAACATAGAAAATACATCAAAGTGAAAAGCAAATATGCTAAAGGAAAAAGAAAAATTGTAGAGGTAGTTGGTGTAAATGTCTACACTTAAAAGTCTTGGTCTTGGACAAGATCACAAATAATTAAGACAATTATTGTCCTTTACACGTCAACGATACATCTATGTAATAATCAAAGTGAAAGAAAAAGTGCTAAAGTACAACGAAAAATTATAGAGGAAGATTGTGTAAATGTCTTCACTTAAAGCCTTGGCTTTGGTTAAGATCAGTTAATAATTAACATAATTACTTTTCAGTATTAGAGAAAGCTTATTAGCAATGGATTTTTTGGATTTATTACGTAAAAAATAATAGAAAATTTCTGACATAATTTGTTTTTTTTCAATGAAAATTCCATCGAAGTAGGTGAGAACTTTTTCCGACCGGATTGTAGTCGAAAAAAAGTATAGTTATATTGGTAATATTTTTGGTGCGTCATTGTTCCTGCGCATCATGCGCATGCCAAAACAATTTCCGATTAAACTATACTTTTTTTGACAGAAAATTTTTCAGTCAAAAAATAAATTTTTTAATTTTTTAAAAATAAATTAATCACATTATTGTTCGATCAAAACAAGTATTATAAATATTAGAAATTAATCCTAAAAAATTACTTATCTAGAATTTCTTTGAAATTAATCATTCATGTTAAAACTCTAAAAATTTTCTCACCTAAAAACTCTTAAAAATTAATCATTCGCAAGTTTCTAAGATTTCATCGTCGGTAAATATCAATTTGATTTAATTAACTATTATAAATTGTGAAAGAAAATAAATTAGATTAATGTTATCCTAATTATAAAGTAACATGAACAACCAACAAGGAAATAAGACATTTTCATTAAATATTTAGCAAAATAAAAGAATAAAATTCAAGCAACAAACAATACAGTAAATAAGCAGTAAAAAAGTTAATGAGATTTGCACTAAATAATAGCTCACACTAGACAAAAACTCATACTAACATTAATTAACCAAATAAATAAAATTATAAACGATCAATAAACATTCACATTAAGTAAAATTTACAAGTTAAAGCAACTAATAAATAAGGATAGATGAAATATTTTTAAAAAATTAAATAAATTAGGAAATAATAAAAACTGTAAATAAGTAAGGAGAAAAAATATAAAGGGAAAGAAGTAAAATAAAAGAAAATAAAAATACATAAATAAAACAGAATAAAATAAATAAAATTAATTAAAAAATATAAATTAATTGATTAATTAAAACAAATAAATTAAAAATCGACTAAAAGAAAGGAAAAAAAGCCAATTCACATCGGACGAGACTAGAGGTGGTAAAATGAACCCAAATCTAAAAATCTACCTGAAAAATTTGAGCCCGAACCCGAACTGAATCTGATTTGACAAAAAAGTCAATGATCCGAACCCAAAATGACCCAAGCCCGAAAGAACCTGAATCCGAAATGATCCGAACTCGACTTTAATACTAAAAATAAATATGAAGAAATTATAATTAAATAATTATTTATAAATAAAAAACTTTAATAATAAATTTTATTTTAATATTCTTTTAATAATTTA